>NMUG010013504.1:0-10092 GCA_002855965.1 Monotropa hypopitys
TATAATGTGTTTTATGACAGAATGTATATATTAATAAATATTACTAAAATTGAGATGAAGTGATTGAATATAAATAACATAATATATTTGACAAAAAATAAATTCATTCATTGCATACATGATGTAACATTAATTACATAATGCATTTATGAAAAAAGTATCTAATCAACATCTATTCCAACTATTACTTTAAACCACAATTGAATACGCACTATATAACAAGTTGACCATCCTTTAGCTTCATTTGATGCAGATCGAAACCAACATTGTATGATTGGTGGTGTCACGACTCGTATTTTCTAAAATATATTTCTGGAATTTAATTCGCAATTCTAATCGATTCATATTCCTTGGCTTGCGTTGATGATTGGAATGAGGTCTTGGACTCCTTCTTGGTCCCTCCAGTTGGTTCGTATTTGATTTGGGGTGTTATGGGAACTCCCGGGAGGAGTTTTGGTCGAGGTTGGGTTATGTTTTTCAAACATTGTAGATCTCCCAGCGTCGACCGGTCGAGCATGCCGTTGTCGACCGGTCGTGGTTTTCCAGTGAGATTTTATGCATGCCCACGACCAGTCCCTCAAGCCGTTGTCGATCGGTCGTGATTTTACAGTGAAGTTTATAATAATGCCTCGACCGGTCGAGCTAGCCGTTGTCGACTGGTCGCCAAGTGCAAATTTCCTGTTGCAGTTTTAAGTAAAGGGGCTTTTGGTCTTTTTATGTTGGGGGAGTATATATATGTTTTGTGTGCGTGTTGGGGGCATTTTGGAGCTCGAAATTCAGTCCCAACACCTCTCTTTCTCTCTCAAGTAAGTTCTCTCCCTCTCTCTATATATTTCAATTCTCTCCCTCTATTCTCTCTAACTTTGAGAGCTTTCCCCTAGGATTTGGAGAAATCATCTTCATTAATGTTGAAGAGCTCGAGCTGATCTACGCACCTACAGTTCCGGATTGTGGTGGTGTGTTGGATGTTCTCCGGTGACCTCCGAGCTCCAGTGAATCTCCAATGGGTAAATTATTAACTCCTATTAAGTATGCGTGTGTACATAGATTCGATTTAGTAGCTGTAGTATGTATATAGCACCTTGTGATCTAGGGCTACATTATGATGGAATTGATTGGTGATCTTGGGCCCACTAGATGTTTGATATAATGCCCCTAGAGGCTTAGGCGCACCACGTGCTCGACTAAATTCTCATGAGTGGAACGACTTGTATTTTTGGGTGGTTTGTAGGTTGGTTGGTGGCCATTGGACTTGGGTCGTGTTTTGGGGAATTGGACACCATTGGATTATTATAGGACTTGTGTGGTCACGGGGTAGGTCGCGTTGAGTCTATATGATTATCGTAGAGTCCTTGGGGTTTGGGCGAGCACCTATACTCGGCAAGTTGTCCCCGACAAGTGTTTTGGTAAAATGGGACTATTGGGGTTTTCTCAAATGTGTGGTGATGCCTTATCTTGGTTGGTTTGATGGTTGTAATTGACTTCCTCATAGTCGGATCTTGGGTTTGGTTATTTGGACGTCTTGGATACGTGTACGATCGTTGATGTTGTTTAACATAGTTGTCTCCCTTGGATTGGCCAAGGTTTAGCTAGTGATTGAAAGTACTAAGTGAGCGATTTAATGTGACTAATGAACGTCAAATATGGAATAATACAGTTCGATGGCCTTGGCTAGGCACGGTAAAAATGATAAGAGAAAATGAAATGAAATCATTTAACAACATGGAATCATCGGGGGCCCTCCCAATGAGTTGGGGAACACTAAAATGTTTGGCGGGAATAGACCGAGGTCGTAACTCCTTGGATTGTCGCACCATCCACGACATTATGTACAACGGGAATGGACTCATGATGGTATTCCTCGGTGGTCGCGCCACTACATTGAGCACATTGGGGGCATAGCGTAGCCCTCCCAACGAGTTGGGGAATAACGAGAAGAAAGGATAGTGTGCCAATGAACCACTAAGTCGGACCCAATGAAATATGATGTGATTCACAAATGATTAAAGGTGAAATGAAAGGATAAATAAAAAATGGACTTAGGAGGGTATTCTTGGATTTAATCCTAGTGCAAGTTGTGGAATGATTGGTAACGTGTAACAAGGATAAAAAATAAATCAAGAATGGACTTATGATGATATTTTTGGATTTATGCCTAGTGTGAAATGAATGATCGGGAGGATAGAAAAGACATGAATATCGCAAATATCCAAAGTTACTTATGAATCAAATACTTAACGATAATGATAGTTAGTGACGTTCGCGAAACGAGTTGTTGTTGGATATCTTAGCATCACATTGGTTTGGGATCCTTGGTAGATCCTTAGAGTTGTTTTACCTTTGTGGCAAGGTTGGTTGAGTTGTGTTAGAGTCTACTTCGGTCGGACGTAGAATACCTTAATCCTTGCACTTACTCAGTTTAGAGGACTTGGTCATACACACTTAGTTGGTATCACGCCTACGTTTACTGTTACTTGAGTTAGGTTTGCTTCACTTGCACCGTGGATTCTTTACTGTTTGTACGTTTACTTGTGGACACATAGGCATGCACCGCATGTACATGCTTGGTAGTAGCTAGGAGTTTCCTCACTGAGCTGTGGTTTGCTCAGACCCTCTTTCTTTTCTTTTTTTAGTTCTGTGTTGCAGGGCTAGGAGGACTTGGTGACTTGGAGTTCGAGTCAGCTACTGGATTTTCTTGGGCTCGGCTACTTCAGCTTTTGTGGCCTCTCTTGTACTTTACTTTTCAGTTACAGTACTTTCAATTGTAGTTCCTTTACTTATGTACTTGTAGCTCTTGTTCACTGTAACAGTTGTAGTAGGCTGGTACTTGTACTTTACTTCCCCTCTTTCTTGTTCATAGTTCTACTTTGTACTACTCTGTGATGTAATGAGAAAGTCAACTGAATGTATCTGGATGGCAAGTAGTTGTATCCCCTTGTTTATTATTTAAATTGTTTTTCAAAAAAATGGTTGATAAGGAACTTCTGCTCTTTCCTGATTGGCTGGTTGTAAGACATTGGGGGAGCATTTCCTTGTGAGTTTTGGTACCCGAAACCCAGAGGGTGATTAGGAACTTGTCCTTGGAAGTGGGGTTGCGGGTAACCTTGATTTTGGAACTGATTTGATGGTGGAGGAGGAGGAGGTTGTGCTTGTACAGGATTGTCACTTTTCCAGCTAAAATTCAGATGATTCCTCTATCCCGGATTATAAGTCTCGGAATAGGGGGAATTATATGATTTTCTAAACTGATTTGACTGCTGCATGACAGCATTCACTGCATTTTGATCATTTAAATTTTCCTTCAATGCAGGAATGGTCGGGCAATCGTGGATGTTGTGATTTTGTGAGTCACAAATGGTGCACAACTCTTCCTCTCTTGGCTTTTCAACCACTTCATGCACCTTTCTCACCTCTATTTGTTCAATCTTTCGGGATAAGTTGGAGATATTCGCATGAAGATCCTCCGACACATGATACTTCCCACTCGCACTTGGTTGGCTTGGACCACTACCCTTGGTCCTGTCATTGGGATCTGAAACATCCTATGACTGTGCATTTTCCGAAAGATGTTCAAAATACTCTAAAGCCTCATCGGTGTCCTTACTTAAGAATTCCCCATTGCACATCATCTCTACAAACTGTCTAGTCTTAAGAGGTCCACTCATAAAAGAAGCACACAAGTTTCCACGACTCATAGCCATGGTGAGGGATGGAACTCAACAAATCCTTATATCGCTTCCAGCATTGATAGAATGATTCATTTGGTCTCTCTAAAAAATTTTGGATTTGTTTTTTTAATGTGATTGTTCTATGTGCTGGAAAAAACTTCTTGAAAAATTCTTTTAAAAGTCCCCCCAACTTGTGATTGACCTTGGTCTCAATGAATTGAGTCAGGTCTTAGCCTTGTCTTTTAATGAGAATGGAAACAACTTAATATAAGCAAAATCTTCTCGCTGATTATGTTCCAACATCATCTTAACAATCTCCTCAAATTCCTTGACATGGAGATAAGGATTTTCATTCTCCATGCCATGGAAATGTGGTAGATGTTGGAGCAAACTAGGGCGCACAACAAACTCTCAAGCTAGGACATGGAGAAGGATGCATGAAGGTGTAGTTATCCTAGAAGGATTCAAATAATCTCTCATAGTTCGCATATGATATTGGTCGTGATTACTCCTCACCTCTTCTTCCACATATTGGTCATTTACTTGTGGATGATTTTGCACATGCATTTTATTCCTACCATTGTTATTTGGTATGTTTTGAGGATTGGGTGGATTGAATGGTGGAATGTGCATGTTCTCTGGTGGGTGAAGTGCCAAACTAATGTGGAATTCTTCATTTTGGTGTTCAACTTGTTCTTGGAAATTCTGATTTGCCATGAGAGGGTCAGAATTTCTTCAAATAAGTCTATTATTTAAACCGCGATTCCACATTCCAAAACAAATTTTTCCCTCTCTCTCCACTCCAGGAGCCAACAAATTACTTTACCAACTACTCCTACTGTATAAAATAAGACCAATAATGGCCACCAGAATTGAATTCCAAGAGAAAGGATGGAGAATACCTTGATGCACAACAAATTAATTCAGCAGCTCAGGGAACTCAAAGTTTTTCAACAGCTGTATAAACTCCCGATAGTTAGCATTGGCTCTACCGGGAATGCGCGCTTAAAGTTTTCATAGCCTCTTTTATATCTCCAATTACCGAGAATTAAGATTGCGGATTCCCGGAAATTCACCTTCCTGTATCTTTCTTCCTCTGGTGCAAGTCTCTTCTTCCGGTATAGCGAGTTCCTTCTACCAGAAATGCAAGACCCAATTCCTTCATCAGTTTTGCTTACAAGTCAATTCCTAGGCGTTGAGTGAGTATACTCGCGGAAATTCAACGCTCTGTCCTTGGCCTTTGGAGATCTTCAAAATAAACTTTTAGCACAATAGATTTGTATTCCCGGTAAAAGACAACGAAATTACTGGAAATACAAGGATGCTTCTCTTCCTTTCCATGCTCTGTTTTTCGTGTGATTATGCTCTGTTTTTTTCTTTTTTCTTTTTGAATTGTTTTTGGGTTTTCTGAATAACAAAACTGATGGATGCACTATTTCAAAAGTGAAATTAAAATCAACACCAATTCCCCGGCAACGACGCGGAAAATGCTTGTCACAAAAACTTGTTTGTGCAATTGATGATCCAGAAAACTGAATAAAGTGATGAATAACCCAGAAATTGGAGTGGATCACCCAAGCGCAAGTGATTCAGCCCTTAAGTTTATCGCTCAAGCATTATAACTGGTAAGTACCAGGTCATTTCTCTACAGGGACTTAGGAGATTTTAGTTTTTCCTCAAACAGTGCTTATGTATAGGTTCTAGGAAAAGAGATTTTAGGATGGGTTGAGTATTCAGATTTCTGAATTGAGATTCAGACCAGCTGAGTAAAACAAATTGGATATTAAAAGTAATAAAGGAAAATAGGGTCTAATTCTCAGATTATTGGTAATATAACCACACACTCTCTCTCTTTCTACTATTAGCTCATAATCATTCATCTAACATTAGAATGATTAAGGAAGATAAGCATGAATTCCAATCAATAACAGAAAATAAAATCAAGAGGATGATCTGTGATAAACTCTAAATTTCACTAAGGGATGAATTTCATGTAAGCATATGATGTGCCAATCAATAGACTGTCTACAACGTATCAAACCAGAAATTAATTCATCGAATGATTTCTAAATTACACAAATCAGCCTCCCATTCATTTTTTTGAAAAGAAAATTTATTTATTGATTTACCTGAGATACATAATGTACATATCAAGCCACATAGATACAAATTTTTTCCAGCCTTAAAAACGTTCACATCCCTATTAGCTAATGTTTATTTCCCAGCTGAACCCACTTGCCTCTGCCCTGAGTTTCATCGCAGCTGAAGCTTTGAATTTCCTCCTTCCTCGCTGCAGAGCATCATCTGTAAAAACCTTCTCGACCAATTGTCCCTGTGCATCTTGTGTATACCCCAACACATCTGAGCTTCCGCGCAATCAACCTCCACGTAGCACGCAAAGGTTTGGATTCCATTTCTTTACCGATTTTGATTTGATAATTGCCCACATCCCTTCAAAATTTGTTACGAAATCTGTGATTGAATAGGGGCTCAAGATCCATTTCGTCATCGCCCATTTCGCAATCCTAATTTTCGTAAGTTCCCAGGTGTGCTCCAGGTCAATCCTCTTTCCATTGAAGGTGATTTCATTTCTTCTTAACCAAATTGACCAGAGCATTGCATAAAATGTAATCAACCAAAGCGCTTTTTCGTTACCCTTGAAGATTGAATCCCACCACCACTTCTTACATCCGTTAATGTTTTCAGGCGTCGACCATGCGATGCCCCACCAGTTGAATGCGGATGCCCAGAGCCTCCATGACTCGTTGCAGTTCATGAGTAGTTGATTGTTGTCTTCTGTGCTTTCATTACAAACGCCATATAGCAGAGCCGAGGGATTATTCTGTAATAATCCCCTTCTGTGAAGGAATCTTTTGGATTTTATTGTGTTTTGTAATGCTAACCATGCAAAGAATTCCACCTTAGGCTGAGTTAGATTAGCCCATATGCTGCTCAAATCGGACACTTCTTCATCTCCAGGATCTTCCATTAGCTTGTATACATTCCTGACTTTGAATATGCCATCGGGGTCCCATATCCAGATTAGGATGTCCCTGTTACCTGCAAGACAATTAACGTTAGATATAATGGACATCAAATTAGATAAAAGATTTTCCTCCCATTAGAATATCCTTCTTCTGAAGAATGCCGCCGAGTTTTGAGGGTTTAATCCCCCGATTCCTGAGGTAATGTTGATTTCTTTGTCATTGGCTAATTTGAATAACCTCGGAAATTCGTCTTTCAGTTTAGATGATCCCCGCTAGATATGGTTCCAAAAACTTCCCTCTTCCCCTGCCCCAATTTTCCATCTGAAGCCCTTAAGCATAATGTCATGCAGTTTCTCATCTAACTGTACAGCAGACACAATTCCATCCCATACTTTTGATTGCTTGCTTCTGGTGGGTAGTGAAGGCCATTCACACACCCCATTTCTGAGGTATAAACCTTTAATCATTTTAACCCAAGGAAGATCACAATCATTGTGGTAACGCCACCACCATTTGGCTAATAGTGCTTTATTATGAGTTATGAGAGGTTTAATTCCCAATCCACCTCTATTTTTAGGTTTTGTAACCGCAACCCACTTTACCAGGTGTATCTTCCTTTTAGACCAGGAGCCTCCCCATAGAAAGTTTCTTTGCCATTTTTCCAGTTTTAGAGAAGCCTTCTGTGGAATTTTAAACAATGACATGTAAAAGATTGGGAGACTATGTAGTGATGCTTTCACCAATGTGAGTCTTCCAGCGTAGGATAGGAATCGGTCATGCCAATGTGACAATCTTTTTTGCATTTCCTCAATAATAGGTTTCCATAATGCTTCCTTTTTTGGATCCACTCCTATAGGTATTCCTAGATATTTTAGAGGTAGAACCCCCACTTTGCACCCAAATTCCTTAGCAAGTGTTTTAGACTCATTAGCCGAGGCCCCAAATACAAACATCGTAGTTTTAGATAAATTAACATTTAGCCCTGACAGAATCCTAAACCACCTCAAAATTCTCTTAAGCACCAAGACTTCATTTATGTCAATATTACAAAACAAAATGGTGTCGTCTGCAAACTGTAGGTGGGTGAGAATGGGAGAGTTACCATTCGGCTGAATGCCTCTAATTAGGCCCTTATTCATCGCTCTTTCTAGTAGTATATTCAACCCTTCTACAGCAATATTGAACAGAAATGGTGAAATTGGATCTCCTTGTCTAATACCTCTGGATGGATGCATTTGATCAGAAGGGGACCCATTTATAAGAGCAGATAAGCTAGTCGGTTTGATGCAAGCCAAGATCCAGTTACACCATTTATTTCTGAAGCCCATACTAACCATGGATGACAAAATGAAATCCCAATTAAGGTGGTCGTAAGCCTTTTCAAAATCGATTTTAATAATGATTCCACTTTTTTTGTTAACCTTTCCAATGGTGCACCAGTTCATTAACTATCAACACACTGTCTAAGGCTTGTTTTTTTCCAACGTAAGCTGCTTGGGCCTCACCGAAATAGTGGGCATGATCTTTTTCATTCTCGATGCTAGAAGCTTAGCCATGATATTGTAACAACATCCAATTGTACTGATCAGTCTAAAATCTGAGAATACGTGGGGATTATGGATTTTCGGGATGAGCGAGATAAAAGATGCATTCAGGCCCCTAGGCATGACTTCGCTGTTGTGGAATTCTACAAAAAATTCCCTTACCTCATATTTCATGAACTTCCATGCCTTGGAGATGAAATGAAAAGTAAACCCATCAGGTCCGGGTGCTTTGCTGGGATTACAACTAGACATGGCTTTATCAATTTCGTTATCACTGAATACTTCTTCTAGCATATCTGACTGAGAGGAAGATAGAACTCTTGGGAAGTTTCCTCTCATAGATGGTCTGCCCCTTATTTCCTCCTTAAATGATTGGTTAAGAAATCTTACAACTGCTTATTTGATACTCGATGGATCTGATAGCATAACTCCATTTTCATAAATTCCAGATATTTTGTTTCTTCGAGCATTCGAATTTGCAATATTTTGGAAATACCTTGTATTTTTATCTCCCTTTCTTAACCACAATATTCTCGATTTTTGCCTCCATATTGCTTTCTCCATTTTCATTAGCTTCCACATTTCCCCTTTCAATTTTCATCTTTCAGTCACCTCCTCCTGTGTTAGTGAGGACGTTTCATCTTTATTTTCTAGCTATTGGATTGTCATAGACATTCTCAATTTTAGCTTGGATGTTTCCCCAATTCGAGCTTTTCCATGCTTTGATCCCAAGTTTCATGGCCTTTAATTTGGATGTTAGGGTGGTTCCTGCCCATTGCATTTTTGGATTGAGGCACCACGCCTTCTCTTCTTCCTTCATACAAGATTCGATGGATAACCATGCGTCGAAAAATCTAAATGGTTTTGGGCCCCAATTCACAGAGCATCTATATTGGGCCAGTCACTTGATATCCGGAATCTATCTAGCCTGCTACTGGACCCATTTACTCTAAAATTGGACCAGGTGAACTTAGATCCGCGTAAGGGGCAAATCAATTAGTTCTGATTGATATATGAACTCGCGAAATTGTTTCATTCCCCTGGATATATGTGTACAATTTTTCCTTTCATCGCACCACAACACTTCATTAAAGTCACCGCCAATTATCCAAGGTTTGTGGAATGACCCTTTTAGATGCAGCAACATTTCCCATAATGCTTCCCTTCCTGAACTATTATTACAAATGTAACATTCCACTGACTCAAACGATCCCTGCAATAATATGAATCTTCTATTTATCACCGAGGAAGCTATCACTATTTTCTCTTTGTCCCATAAGGTGATTAATCCGCCCGCGCTTCCCTCTGATTCAGCTATCACCATTCTACATTCTGGCCTGCCCCATAGTGAATTGGCTTCATGCGCACTTACATTCTCCCTTTTTGATTCCTGAATGAAGACCAAATCTGGACATTGATTGCGAATAATATATTTCAGGCATCTTTTTTTAACTGCATTTCCTAACCCCCTAATATTCCAAGTTATTACCTTCATAGACACGGTTGATCTACCAGCTTCTGCTCTGTGATCCTTTCCTCATTCCTTTCTGTTGTCACCTCTGGAATTCCCATAGCTTGTTCTCTCTCTTGTTCTATTATCTGTATTGCAATGCTTTCATCGATGTTATCCAAAGCCAGTTCAAGACGGGCTCCAATATTCAGCATTTCTATTATTTCATTGCTGATGTAATTATTTTTGTCTATGTCAGTGGTTTGATTTTCTGGCAATGGCATGTTTGCTTGGATCTCCTCTGCTACTTCCTTCCCAGGGCTGCATGGCCCAAGAGCAGTTTGAGATCTTCCTGAACCTTCGTTACTTATATAGGTGTTGTTTAAGTTGCCTATTTCGGCCCCATTTATTTTGCGAAAATTTATCGCCCGGTCCTATTTTTC
>NMUG010013505.1:0-10092 GCA_002855965.1 Monotropa hypopitys
ATATATTCTTTATTAATTCCTTAAAAAACCCTTTACCTTTTTATTTCTTTTTCATCATTTTATTTTTTAACACTTGGAAATATAAATTACTCATCTCCAATTTTTAATAAAAAATGGGTAATTGATTTTTTTAAAATATTAAAAATAGGTACGGGTATTACAACTCTCCCCCACCTAGAAAATTTCGCCCTCGAAATTAGAATACGTACCTGATACGAATAAGTGAGGATACTTAGTCCTCATGGAATCCTTGCCCTCCCAAGTGGCTTCTTCCAAGCCATGGTGCCTCCATAAAACTTTCACCCACATAATCTTTTTGGAGCGCAATACTTGCTCCTTCCTGTCGATGATCTGCACAGGTTCTTCGGCATAAGATAAGTTTTCTTGCACCTCCAACTCCGCGGTGTTCAACACATGCGAAGGGTCGGCAATATATTTTCGCAAGTTGGATACATGAAAGACATTATGAAGTCGAGACAACTCCACCGGCAACGCCAAACGGTAAGCAGAAGCACCAATCCGCTCAACAATCTCATATGGTCCCACATATCTAGGAGCCAACTTCCCCTTGACTTTGAACCGGACTACACCCTTCTATGGTGATACTCGAAGAAACACAAGCTCACCAACCTCGAACTCCAATTCCCAGCGGCGATTGTCAGCATAGCTCTTTTGTTGACTCTGAGAAATCTGCAACCGCTCTCGAATTAGTTTAACACCCTTAGAAGATAGCTGAATCAAATCTGGCCCCAACAACTGCCTCTCTCCAACCTCGCTCCAACAAAGAGGAGTACGACAATGCCTCCCATAAAGAGCCTCATACGGTGTCATCCCAATACTGGACTGAAAGCTATTATTGTACGCAAACTCCACTAGAGGAAGATAATCATCCCACGAACCCTGAAAATCCAACACAAATCCCCGCAACATATCCTCCAAAGTCTGGATAGTCCTCTCTGACTGCCCATCAGTCTGTGGATGAAAATCCGTACTGAACTTCAGACAAGTCCCCAAAACAGACTGCAAACTATGCCAGAAGCGAGATGTAAACTTCGGATCTCTGTCACTCACAATGGACACAAGCACTCCGTGCAATCTGACAACCTCAGCAATATATAACTTAGCATATCTGTCAGTAGTGTAAGTCCACTCGAACAGGCAGAAAGTGAGCAGACTTTGTAAGCCGATCAACCACAACCCAAATAGAATCAAAGCTTCGACTGCACCTCGGCAAACCAACCACGAAATCCATAGTGACATGCTCCCACTTCCACTCAGGTATCGGTAGATTTTGCAACAACCCTGAAGGTCGCTGGTGCTCTATCTTCACCTGCTGGCAAGTCAAGCACTTTGCCACAAACTCAGCAACATCATTTTTTATACCTCTCCACCAAAAAATTTCCCAAAGGTTACGATACAATTTGTTACCTCCCGGATGCATAGCATAGGCGGAACTGTAACCCTCCTCCAAGATACTACGCCTCAACTCTGGGACATTAGGAACACACATCCGTGTTCCAAACAAAAGCATACCATCACTGCTAAGCCTGAAATCACCTCCCAAGCCTTCTGCCACTAATTTTCTCTTGGACACAAGGAACTCATCCAAATCTTGCCCCGCTCGAATCTGGTCTATAAAAGTAGGTCAGATTGAAAAACGAGCCAAAAGAGCATCTCTCGAATTTACCTCAAACATGGCATTCATCTTCTTTATCTCACAAAAGTTCTCAATACGAGCACAACACAAACAAGATAAACTCCCCGCTGATTTACGGCTCAAAGCATCGGCAATCACATTCGCCTTTCCTGGATGATAATGAATAGAGCAATCATAGTCTTTGATTAATTCCATCCATCGCCGCTGTCACGCACGAACCCAATTAAATAAATTAAATAAAGATATTATAAAATTTTAGAAATAAAGAGGAAGGAAAAATATAATGTGAGGAAGGGTTAATAATTTTTAGGAAGAGTTATAATGATTTTTAAGTAAAAATAAGTGTAATTGTGTTTAATTTCATATCAATTGTGAGGAGTGGCTCACAAGGGTTATTAGATCTTAAGTGAGAGGGCAATATGGTCTTTAGACATAAAATCTGTCATTAAGCAATATAAGCATGTAGTTATGCCCATTAGGGTTATTTCATCACTCTTGAAGGCTATAGTGCTTAGAGAGAGATTTAGAGAGAGAGAGAGAGAGGAGGAGAAAGGCCTTGATTTGGAGCTTTAGAGAAGGAATTGGAGGAAGAAGCCTCTTACAATATTGTTCCTAACATCCAATAGGTAAACTGTGTGCTTTTACAATTTTAATTTTGTGCTTAATTAGTCCCAGATTAAGGGTTCTTCCTTAATCACGATTAGGGACTGTTAATTGTAGATCTACTTAGGAAATCATGATTTTTGGGGTTTTAAACTTGATTTTTGAAGTTCAAATTTTGATATGATTTGAGGGAAGGAGTTACAATCATGCTACAGTAGTTGGTTTGAGGAGTTTATACCAAAAAATCGAGTTTAGGAGAAGTTGTTCGAAAGTGATTAATAAAAAAATTAACAGATTTTCGATCTGTTCAGTTTCTGCACGAACCGGTATACGCACCGGTATCCGGCCGGTATGTCGGGCGGCATGCCGGTTGGCGTACCTGCCTTAAGTAAAAGGCCCAGTAAACCTAAGGAAAATCATATACGAAAAATTGTACTAACCGGCATGCCGGGCGGTACACCGGTTATCGTACGAGTTAACATACCGGTTTTAGGCAATTTTGGGCAGTAAGGTTTGTATTATATAAAAGAAAAAATTTACACTAAACGGCATGCCGGGCGGCATGCCGGGCGGTACACCGGTTGTGTACCGGTCCCATACCGGTCAGTAGAATTTTTGGGGGAAAATGTTTGGTTCGTCGGGAATTGATATTTAATTAATTTTAAAATATTTTGAGGGGGAATTCCTGACTATGAGAGGCTGTAAAATCAGTAAATATAATCCTTAAAAATTATAATTTAGAATTTAGAAGGATTATTTACACTTGGTTTTATTATAACATGAGATCAACCAGGATCTTCTAAAGCACCCCAGTAGAGTCTTACTTGGCAAGTTCACGCAGCAGGTAAGTGTGTAGCTACCTTTACATATATGTGCTTTACTACGTGTAGTTACTAACTAAATGTGGAGTGTGTTTGCATGTCTTTTACGTGACAATTGTGTGAAGTTACCTACTTTCCTCAATCGCATGCAAGTATGATTAGAGAAGAGAAATGTTAATGTTATGCATTGAATATTGATTCAATAACGTTAGTTATGCTATGGGCATGTTGAAGTGATGTGATTTATGCATTGGCATGATAGAAATATTGTAAATACTATTGAGATTCCTATACTGTTTGTTGGTACCACTTCCCTGTAAAGAACATATAATAATGGTTGACAAACACATGAAAAGGAAGAGATGATAATACCCTGGGGCATACTCAATTGAGTTGTTAGGCCAAGTAGTGGGTGAAATGAGAAGAGATAATCTCCTTGGCATGCTTTCTTATACTGTTAGGCCGAGAAGGAGAATTTAGAAGAGATGATCTCGTGGCATGCTTTATATGCTGTTAGGCCGAGTAGGGATTGGTGCTATGGGCACGTTACACTACAATTAAACCAAAGAAAGGTGTTATATATGGGCACGATTATAAAGAATACATGGACAATGATATGATTACGTGATAGTTGGGGGAGAGACACCACCCCTTGGACAGATGCATGTTTACGTGATTGAAGGGGAGAGACACAACCCCTTAGTTTACTTGTTTCTTCACTTGTACTTTTCCTTGTACAATGCGAGTTTCTTTTTACATATTAAAGTGCATATATTGACTGTTGTAGCTGACACTCCTGGATATCTTTTTCTGTTTGTTTTGCAATCTATATCCAGGTCAGGAGGAGTAGCTGGTTCACTTTTGCTAGCCATTGCCGAGTTGCCTTGCCGAGCAGCTGTTAGAGGTTGCTCCATGTTGGAGATTTCTACTTTTCAATTGTTCAGTAGATTGTTTAGATGTACTGAGTTTATTTTATTAGTTTGAGTTTGGAGAGAGATGTTTAGTTGTTGGTTCAGTAGAGTTCTTTTTACAGACCACTTGTTGGAGTTTTATTTTAGTACTTCTGCTGTGTTTTCACTTACAGACAGATTTATGAGATTGTGGAGACTTGTATCACCTGGGTTTTCAGTTGTGATGCTTTGTAGTCATTTATCCGTTGCCAGATATAATATTTTTATTATATTCTAGAATGGGTCGTGACAGCTTGGTATTAGAGCTCTAGGTTGTTAGATTCTGTAGTCAAGAGTACTTGAGGTTTTGAGGAGAGAGTTATTATGAGTCAGTAGGGTGTATATTCCGGGATTATTGTGTGTGTTACTTTGACATCCAGGCAACTACCTTGAAATCCTATTTCAAAAGCGCTTGATCAACGTATTTTTCAAATGGGAAGTCTTGGGCAGTTAATTGGAAAAGCATGATATATCGGAATACCGAGTCTAGGTTGAGTCGAGGAGTGTGTAATAGTGTGATAGTAGAGTGTTGAGAAGAGGAGAATCGGCAAAAAGGCATGGCTTGGCAAAGGAACCATAAGGCTAGGACACTTAGGTGTTGCATAATTTGTTTCGCTTTATACATTGTGATGAGATGTACTATATTGTGTACTTTTGTGTTGATTGTCTCTAATAAATCTTTTTGACAATCAGGAGAGTATTATGGAGCATGTAGAAGATGCAGCTTCCACTGGACCTGCAGATGGTGAGGTGAATCAACCTCCTGCACAGGGGAATCCACCTCTAGCAGTTCCATAGAATAGAGTTGAGGCAGCTATGGCTCAGTTCCTAGAGAACCAGGCTGCGTTTATGCAGTGGCAGACTGCTCAGAGAGGGGGGCAACAGGAACCAGTTTACTAGAAAGGTTTCGTCGGATGTATCCGGCAGAGTTTGGGGGGGAGTATCTCCCGCTTTGGCAGAGGAGTGACTGAAAGGAGTTGAGAGAGTGCTGCGTGCCATGGGCGCATCAGATGAGCAGAAAGTCAATCTAGCGACTTTCAACCTGAAGGGCGAGGCTCTAATCTGGTGGGAAGCTTACAGCCGCCAGCTGACCACAATGGAAGAGGGTGGAGTTCCTAGGGCTATTACCTGGGACTTATTCATCAAGGGGTTTAATGATCACTTCTATCTAGAGAGTTATCGCACCGAGCAGGAGAATGCTTTCTTGTACCTAAAGTAAGGAAGCATGACAGTGGATGAGTATGAGATAAAGTTTGCTGTTTTGTCTCGTTATACAGGGGAGCTGGTGAACACCGATACTAAGCGGTGTAAGAGGTTTCGAGGGGGATTGATTCCCAGTATTGCTACACGGTTGACTCAGTTTAGAGAGAGAGACTATGCTGACCTAGTGGAGATGGCCAGGATGACTGGCAAAGATGTTCAGACTTTGGTTGAGCACAGAGACAAGAAGGGGAAGACTAGTGGTGGTTGGTCGGTGAAGGCGACCAGTGATGGAAATACTTTTTCCAGCAAGGGGAACAGTGGCTCCAAATCTCAGAAGAGCTGGCAGAGGGAGAAAGGCAGTCAGAGTGGCAGTCATTTTTCTGGGGGCTAGTGTGCAGGGTGGTGATTGCCGTTGTTTCAGATGCGGAGGAGAGGGTCACATGGTTCGTCAGTGCCCAGTGAAAGATGAAGAGATGCATCAGGTGAAGTGTTTTTCTTGTGGGGAGATGGGTCATAAGGCGTCGAGGTGCACCAAGCCTCGTAGTACTCCAGCTTCTTCAGTGGGCAGTGCAGCAGTGGTTCAGGGCCGTGGTCAGGGTACTGCTGTTGTTCCAGGCAGAGTCTTTGCAGTGACACGCCAGGGGGCAGAGGCAGCACCAGATGTGGTCACAGGTACTTTTCTTATATCGGGTTTCTATGCCCGAGTTCTTCTTGATTCTGGATCTACTCACTCATTTATATCAGAGTCTTTTGGTCGTATGCTTGATAGACCTTTAGTGGTCTTGCCTTATACTTTGGCCATATCTACACCTATGGGGGAGACAGTTAGAGTGAGTACTTGTTATCCCGATTGTACTCTAGAGGTAGAGGGGAGGCGGTTAGCAGTGGACTTAGTGCCATTGGTCATGTCTCATTTTGATGTTATTCTGGGTATGGACTTCTTATCAGCACATCATGCTTTGATCGATTGTCTGTCGAAAGAAGTTCTTTTTATCATTCCAGATGAGGCCAACATAAAAATTTGGGGTGAGAAGAAAGTGGGCAAGTCTTGTCTTATTTCCAGTATGCGTGCAAGGACACTCCTTAGCAAAGGGTGTCAAGGCTATCTAACCTATATTATTGATGATCGAGAAGTGTAGAAGAAAATTTCAGATATTCCAGTAGTGAAATAATTCGAAGATGTGTTTCCTGATGATTTGTCAGGAGTTGTTCCCGATAGGGAAATTGAGTTCACTATTGAGCTAGTGCCTGGGATGAGCCCCATATCTATTGCGCCATACAGAATGCCACCTGCAGAGTTGTATGAGCTGAAAGTTCAGTTGAGGGAGTATTTGGAGAATGGCTTTATTCAGTTCAGTTCTTCACCATGGGGTGCGCATGTACTCTTTGTGAAGAAGAAGGATGGCTCCATGAGAATGTGTATTGATTATCGGCAGCTGAACAGGGTGACTGTTAAAAATAAGTATCCTTTGCCCAGAATCAATGATTTGTTTGATTAGTTGCAAGGGGCAACTATATTCTAGAAGATTGATTTGAGATCTGGATACCATCAGTTGAAGATTAGAGACAGTGATGTACCGAAGACATCTTTTCGTACTAGGTACGGACACTTTGAGTTTCTGGTCATGCCTTTTGGGCTGACAAATGCTCCTGCAGTTTTCATGGATCTGATGAATCGGGTTTTTCAACCATATTTGGACTCTTTTGTGGTAGTCTTTATTGATGATATTCTTGTTTACTCCTGTACCATGGAGGAGCATGAACATCATCTGAGGACTGTGTTGCAGACATTGAGAGAGAAGCAGTTATTTGGGAAGTTCAGCAAGTGCGAGTTCTGGCTGAAGAGTGTGGTTTTCTTGGGGCATGTGATATCTAGTGATGGCATCCGTGTGGATCCGAAGAAGATTGAGGCAGTGGTAAGTTGGCCAGCACCTTCTAGTGTGACTGAGATCCAGAGTTTTCTGGGATTGGTTGGATATTATCGGCGCTTTATTCGTGGCTTTTCAGAGATTGCTTTTCCTATGACAAAGCTTATTCGAAAGAATGTCAGATTTGTATGGTCTGACGAATGTGAGAGGAGTTTTCAGTTGTTGAAAGAGAAGTTGGTAACTGTGCCTGTTTTGACAGTTCCTGAGGGTACCAATGATTTGGTGATCTATAGTGATGCATCATTGCGTGGTTTGGATTGTGTTCTGATGCAGAGAGGGAAATTGATTGCTTATGCTTCACGGCAGCTGAAGCTTAATGAACTGAATTACCCTACCCATGATCTGGAGTTGGCAGCAGTGGTATTTGCTCTAAAGCAATGGCAATATTACCTTTATGATGTGACTTGTGAGATTTACACAGATCACCAGAGTCTCAAATATTTGTTCACTAAAAAAGAACTAAATTTGAGACAGCGGAGATGGCTAGAGTTGATAAAGGATTATGACTGCTCGATTCATTATCATCCAGGTAAGGCCAATGTGGTGGCCGATGCTTTGAGCCGGAAATCGGTTGGCAGTTTATCTTGTGTGAGATGTGCCAGAGTTGAGAATTTTTGTGAAGTGAAGAAGATGAATGCAGAGTTAGAGTTGGGCAGTGGAGATGTGTTGTTAGCTCGGTTTTCTGTGCGACCGACCTTTATTGATCGTATTCTTGCAGAGTAGAATTCTGATGAGTTGCTGAGAAAGAAAAAGCAGCAAGTAGTTGATGGCATAGAGAGTGAGTTCCGGATTGGCAGTGATAGTATGCTTATGTTCGGACAGCGGATGTGTGTTCCTGATAGTCCTGAGCTGAAAAATAGTATTCTGGAGGAAGCTCATTGTTCTGCTTATGCCATGCATCCAGGTGGCAATAAGATGTACAGAAATTTGCGAGAGAATTTTTGGTGGAAAGGCATGAAGAGGGACATTGCAGAGTTTGTGTCCAAGTGCTTGAGTTGCCAGAGGGTAAAGGTAGAGCATTAGAGGCCTGCAGGTTTGCTTCATAACCTACCGATACCTGTATGGAAGTGGGAGCACGTGATCATGGATTTTGTGGTGGGATTGTCGCGTTGTAGCAGAGGCTTTGATTCAATTTGGGTGATTGTGGATAGGCTGACCAAATTGACTCACTTTTTGCTGGTGCGTGTCACCTACACCACTGAGAGATATGCGAAGCTTTATATTGAGGAGATTATTCGATTGCATGGAGTCCCAGTGTCGATTGTTAGCAACAGGGATCCTAAGTTCACTTCGAGATTTTGGCAGAGTTTGCAGTGGGCTTTGGGGACTTCATTGAAGTTCAGTACGAATTTCCATCCGCAAACTGATGGTCAGTCGGAGAGGACTATTCAGATTTTGGAGGATATGTTGCGAGGGTGTGTTCTTGATTTCAGTGGAGTCTGGGATGACTATCTGCCAGTGGCAGAGTTTGCTTATAATAATAGTTATCAGTCCAGTATCGGTATGGCACCCTATGAGGCACTGTATGGAAGGCGTTGTCGTATGCCTATTTGTTAGAGCGAGGTTGGGGAGCGCCAGTTGTTGGGACCCGAGTTGATTCAGCAGTCAATAGATGGGGTGAAGTTGATCATAGAGAGGCTGAGGGTGGCTCAGAGTCGGAAGAAGAGTTATGCTGACAACCACTGCAGAGATTTAGAGTTTGAAGTGAGTGACAGAGTTTTCCTTCGAGTTTCACCTTGGAGGGGAGTTATCCGTTTCAGAGGTAAGGGGAAGTTAGCTCCCAGGTATGTGGGGCTTTATGATATCATTGAGAGGGTTGGTGTAGCAGCTTATCGACTATCCTTACCAGCTGAGTTGTCTCGTTTGCATGATGTCTTTCATGTATCTGCTCTTCGTAAGTGCATTGGTGATTCTACTCATGTTTTGCAAGACGAGGGGTTAGAGATCCAGGAAGACTTGTCTTATGTGGAGGAGCCGTTGAGGATTATTGATCGGAAGGAGCAAGTTTTGCGCTCCAAGATTGTGCGATGGGTGAAAGTCTTATGGCGACACCATGGCTTGGAAGAAGCCACTTGGGAGGGCGAAGATGCCATGAAGACCAAATATCCTCATTTATTCGATTCAGGTATGTCTTTATTTTCGAGGGCGAAAATTTCTTAAGGAGGGGAGAGTTGTCACGCCCGAACCCAATTAAATAAATTAAATAAAGATATTATAAAATTTTAGAAATAAAGAGGAAGGAAAAATATAATGTGAGTAAGGGTTAATAATTTTTAAGAAGAGTTATAATGATTTTTAAGTAAAAATAAGTGTAACTGTATTTAATTTCATATCAATTGTGAGGAGTGGCTCACAATGGTTATTAGACCTTAAGTGAGAGGGCAATATGGTCTTTAGACATAAAAATCAGTCATTAAGCAATATAAGCATGTAGTTATGCCCATTAGGGTTATTTCATCACTCTTGGAGGCTATAGTGCTTAGAGAGAGATTTAGAGAGAGAGGATGAGAAAGGCCTTGATTTGGAGCTTTGGAGAAGGAATTGGAGGAAGAAGCCTCTTACAATCTTGTTCCTAACATCCAATAGGTAACTCTGTGCTTTTACAATTTTAATTCCGTGCTTAATCAGTCCGAGATTAATAGTTCTTCCCTAATCACGATTAGGGACTGTTAATTGTAGATCTACTTGGGAAATTATGATTTTTGGGGTTTTAAACTTGATTTTTGAAGCCCAAATTTTGATATGATTTGAGGGAAGGAGTTACAATCATGCTACAGTAGTTGGTTTGAAGAGTTTATACAAAAAATCGAGTTTAGGAGAAGTTGTTTGAAAGTGATTAACAAAAAAATTAACAAATTTTTGATCTGTTCAGTTTCTGCACGAACCGGTATACCGGCCGGTATGCCGGGCGGCATGCCGGTTGGCGTACA
>NMUG010013506.1:0-10092 GCA_002855965.1 Monotropa hypopitys
GTCTTTAAATGTACACTTATATTTTTATTAATTTTATTCCAAGTTTGTGTTAAGGACAAGTATAGATGGAATACTATACAAGTGCTTATGCATGGATTAGTTTTATTTTTGGATTAGAAGTGTTTTATAAGAATTATAGATTCGAAGTAAAACCCATGCATGTAAAGAAAAATGTTCGACAATATGGGTTTTTTGGGTTCTCTCTAAACCAGGGGCATACCGATATGTGCAATTTGCATACCGAAATGCAATTCATTCAGAATGTATTCAGTATACCGAAATGCAATGTATACTGATATGTGTTTGGAATTATATACCGAAATGCTTAGAAAGTTACATACCAAAATATTTAGATAGGAACATACCAAAATAATGGAACTTATATATAAAGGGTTTATTGGAATTCAATTAATTAAAAGAAATTAAGTTTGGAAATGTTTTAAAAGATAATAACAAGAGATAATTATATACAAACAATATAATTATGTTTGATAAAGAGTTTGAAAGAATTAATTGTTAAAAATAACATATTATGATGCATATATGTGGTGACTTATTCTTCCTAACCTTCCTGATGGCTGGTCTTTCGGGTGATGGCCGTCGGCAGTTGGTGCGGGTTGGGTGGCCAATGGACCAACCCAGGAGCTTCTGTGGGTTTCCTGCAATGACAAGATAAATGGTCCTCCTGCTTGGCTCCTGCAAAATAATGGTTAGTGTCCACCGATCGGTAATGACCGATGGGGCCTCCGAAGCTTAAGCTAGTCCCTTGTTTGAAGAAGAAAACAAAAGATAGCTTGGTGGGGCCAGAGAATTCTCTTTTTTTATCCAGTCCCCCATGAACAGTACCCTAGAAAGGTATTTATAGGGGAACGTTGACTTGGGGCTCAAGATTGGCGCATGAACTGCGCGTCGTGGGCTCCCCCGTGCGACGCTGACCCCGAATGGTGCACATGTTGGGCCAAATGGGCTGGTGTGGTTGGTGGGACGGGTCATTCGTACGGATGGGGGATCCACGAAGTGAGCTGGTGAGGCGTTCTGTACTGGGTCATTGACATAAGGTGGACCCTCCGCTAGGTTGCCGGTCGGCTGAGAACCACACCCTTGCCACGGGTCGCGCATGATGCTCTACCGAACAGCATGGTAGACGGAGGTCTAGGATACCTGTCCGACAAGCCCGCTCTGTCTAGATGTTTGTAAATGCGTCATAAGGTCTGAACTCCGGATTGCTACATATAGTCCAATCCTCCGTATATAGGGCATCTGTCGAAGGTCTGTAAGGCTGGTGATTCATGATGTCGTGGGATGTTTAGGGTCCGAAACAGTGTGCGACTCCCTGTGACGAATCCAATCCCTCAAGGCTAGGGTCTGTCTACCACAATATCCCCTCAATCTTTCCCAACTTTGTTGGAAAAGATTGATCCTGGGATGCCGGATGCTTCGCTTTGGAAGGATGGCTCTTTTTGGCCTAACACTGACATCTGACAATAGCAGGGGAATAATTAAATACAGATTTCAGTGCTTCTTCATGTGTCGCATCCCGATTCATTGGTCAAACAGCAATCATCGGTATCTGTACAAAGATTAATTATTTGACAACTGTGATTCATACTTAATCTGAGGCTATAAATAGGCTGTTGTAGTTGAACGTTCGGTACTTACTTCGCACAATCAGATCCTCCAAGAAGCTTCTTGTCCTTAGGCCATTGTTTTTCTTCAACGAGCATGGATTAGGTTGTCAACCTCATCTCTTCTACCTCGAGCTCGGATTCAGACTCGTTATTCTGACTGAGTTCTGAAGAGTCAGTTCCCGATGTCAGCTCAAGGATGTTTGTCCCAGCTGGAAACCTGGCTCTAGAAGCGCCCACTTCGAGGTAGCCCCAGGCTGGTGGATGAGCTAGAATCGTCCGACACTTTTTAGATGACAGTGAACCAGCATGTGCATCTCTGGGGGCGACCAGATAGGGCCCCCGGAGGCTTGATCGGAGCCCCAGGGGGAATTGACCCTGCCCATATCTGGACTAATTTTATAGGGGGTGCCCCGAATTGATGAGTTCTACCATTAATATGAGATTCCAACAACCATGTCCTTTGTAGAGGTAGGGGCACAGATTACCTATATGGAGGAGAATGTGATTGTCCCCCTAATGGCAATAACTGAAGGGGGACTGAAGCTTCCCTTCTTCTTTTTCCTTCGGACATTTTTGTGCTCGTTTCGACTTTCTCCCTGCCAGCTGTCGGTGAACAGCTACCAAATTATCAGCTGTATTCGGGCAATTTATGAGAGGGAAAAGCTAGAATTTCATGTGTCAGACCTGATGGGCTTGTTTTCACTCCGTATTCGTTTGTCCGTGTATAAAATAGTTTTCACAAGCTCTTCTCATTTGTTTTGCAAGAGTGATAACGTAATAAGTTTTTGGGCTCAATAGCCATAACAATACTTGTAAAAAGTAGTGAGCAAGTAAGAGAAAATGCGAGTAAGTAAGGCATATAAAGACTCACCTTTTTCCTTAGGTTGGTTTCTCTTGATTAACACATCAAATCTGCCATAAAACACAAGTGAATCAATTCTAAGCTTTCTGCCGAGCAGCTAAGGCTACTGCCGAGCTGAGATAAGCTGAGTTGAGCTAATATGCCGGACCAAGGTGGTCGTGCTACTCCTGGCCGGTTGGCCAAGCTACTGGATAACACAAGTGACCGAAGGACTTACTGCTATGCTTAGTACAATCTGTCGAGCACTAGCTCACTAGTGTCGAGCTGCTCTAGTCCGAAGGCCTTCTGTCCGGAGGATGGTGGCCGAATGGTTACATCTTATTAGTCCAGAGAGCATTCTGGACTGAAGGGTCCGTATGCCAAGCTAAACTCTATCGAGCAAAGACTTGTCGAGCTAGCAGTCTGCCGAACAACCAACTAATGCTACTAGTAGTGCAAAAAAAGATGCTTCAGATACTGAGACTGGTCGAAAATATTACTAAGGTGATTATAAGGTTTTAGGGCCAAATACCCAAGCTACTGGCTTCAGAGTCGAGCTTAGATAACAAAGAACAGTCAGTCCCTCTACCGAGCACTGGTGCTCTGCCAAGTACGAGGTCGGCAATGTTACGGGAAAGGTTAGGGGTGTTCTGGAATGGTTCGGTTGTGTTTGCCGAGCTGAAGTGAGTTCAGTCATAGGGTCAAGAAGGGGTTGTCCAGACTGTTTGGCCAAGTGCCGAACACTGAAATATTGCTGAGCTGAAGTTCAAAGGTTTGGGTTGCTTCGGTTGAGCCATAAGGAAGGCTATTGACCTAATAATAGTGCGGCCAAGTCCTTTGATGGACTTGCCGAATAATACCAAAGACAAATGATTTATAACCGAAAGCCAAGTGGTTACCTGAATTGAGCTTCTAATCTTCCAAGTGGTTGGCGAGCTGAGGGTTGTCCGGGGAGTGATGGTCCGGGCAGTGGGGGCTTTCTGGTTTGAGCACAAGTGGTTCTAAGGTTCAAGAAGAGTATTCTATGAAGTAAGGACTGGTCGGACAAGTGTGCTAGATGTCACGCCCCGGATTTTCGATTAACACCGCTTGGTTAAGACCCTAGGTAGTGAATTCCTACACCCCAGGCCACGACATTTTAGCCCTAACTTAGATCAAACCAACACGAGCCGAGGCATGGGGTGCTAGTCACCCCAAGGCAAATCCAAGAGGGTTACTCCCTCATTACCACTATACTATAACTACTCCTACATTCAAACACAGCAAAACACAACATTAAAATTAAAGACAAAATTATATTAAACACAAGTGCATAAATAAAATACATACAAAGAGGGAGGTAGGAGAGCCTTACGTCGGCAATGCTCGGCATTTCTTCCAAAACCCCATGGATGCACCTTAAAATTAAGGAAGAAGAAGGAGAAAAGAAATGGAGAAAGAGAGAGAAGCTCTCAACCTCCCTAACCCTAATACAAACTAAAAAAGAAGATAAAAACTGAGTATTTCGTATATACAAAACATATATATTCCCCTCTTACCTAAAACACCCAAAATACCCTTAATGATGGCCAAAAACAGTAAACATCAAGCTGTACCGGTACGGGGTAATGGCGTACTGGTACAAAACCTTTCTGATCACTTTCTGGCCATTTTGCTGGAGGAGAAACACATGGTGTACCGGTACAAAATCATGGTGTACCGGTACGGCTGCCTTCTGTTGGGATTTTTGTTGGTTTTTCTCTTTTTCTTTCCAACGCCATATTATAAATAGTAATCGGAGCTACACAACAGAAGTTATGCCCATTTTACCGACGAAGTGGCATGGACATGGCTTTGTTCTTCCGGTAATTGGATGCCATCTTTCGGAAATTGGCACTCTTGGTGCTTCCTTATTGCTCTTGACTTCATCAAATGGGTCGGGGTGGATTGGGGACTTCCGGACTCGTCCGAGGATAAATAATTAATCTGAAAAACACAAACAAAACTACAAAACAAAGATTAAACGCATATGTACAAAAGGGAAGAAAATAACTAAATAATAACAACAAAATAGAGATATGATTCACACTCTAAACTACAAAACCGAGTGTCAATCACCATATTTAATCCATAGTGTCAATGCCTTGGAAGCCAATTCTATCCATAGTGGTAGGGTGGTTGGAATCACATTTATGAAATGCCCCAAAGCCCCCATATATTCCAAGTACCTATTCATTTGGCTTGGGAAACTTTAATACTTTCGCAAAGGGGTGAAGTGGTTCACCTTATGCTATGGCCCCCAGGGCCATCATGTCCAAACGATCCTCCAATTTCGGGGGTCGCTTTCTTGGTTTCTACCCCATCTATCATGAATAGTTTCTTTTTCTTTTCTTTTCTTTTTATTTCTCTTTCTTTTATTTCTTGCACTTCCATTTCCATAAATTTAAAATTTATGAATAATGTCTAGGAGACAATAAATCTTTGGAGTTTAAGATAGCTTTAGTGTTTGTTGTTCTTGAACAGCTATGTATGGTCCGATATAGCCGCCCGTTAGTCTATCCTTAGTGGTGTATTATTTGGGATTACCCCAATAAAGTAAGGATGGTTGTGAAATACGATTGGAGTGTTTCTCAACAAATGAGAAGCATAACCTATTGAGTACCGACCTACCCCCAAATACCAAGAGATTTCCTTCTCTAGTATACTATTTAAGTGAGAATATCATGGAGAAAAGTACTACTCGTAGAGAGTTGTGTGAGAACTCACTACTATTTTTAAATAAATAAAATTGGTGCTGCACATTTGGCTTCCATTAGCAAGTAATTTTTGGACTAATCATTTATCTTGTAGCAGTAGTTGGCATTTAATCTTTGCAGGGTTCTTTCCTTATGAGCCTTGGGAGCTGTCGCGCTAGGAAAATTTTTCGTCCTTCACTCGCCACTTTACGTGGAGGAGTCGTTTTCCGGGACGGAATATTCCACGTTGTTGGGTGTTTGTAATTTTGTTTGAAAATGAATTTGATAGTCTGGTTGCACCCGTTTTAAAAATATTTAGATTTAATAATGGTTTTGCAATTGCCTAGACAATATCCAACCTATTATTAATCTGTTTTCGAAGTCGCCACTCGGCAAAGAGTTGTAGTGTGCCAAGTCACTGGTTTTTAATTTGGAAAAGGTATCTACATAACTAGAAATTCGAGTTTGGGGATTAAATTATAAATGGGGAAGGTGTTAGGCACCCCACTCCCTTTCGGTACTTTACTTTCAAAAGAAAATTTCTTTTAAACCCAAAATCAATTATTTTCTCGGCCAAGAGAAATAATGAATGATGTCGATATGTATGAATGAATTTGAACAGAATGACTCCTTTTTATAGTTTTTGACGCGCAGCATTTCGGCTCGGTTTTGATTTTAAAAGAAAGAATTTTGAAGAAGGAATTTTGAGGGGCGACATTTCGGCCCGGTTTTTTTTATTTGAAATAAGAATTGAATTTGTGTTTTTCAGCCGGATGGAACTTTTGCTGTATTTTGAAAGCTGGTTTTCTATAGTCGGATAGAATTCCGATTGTGTTTGTAAAGAATGATTTTATTTTGTTAATTTAGTTTTACTTTCCAGTCAGACAAAGCTTTGACTGTATTTTAAAAGATGTTTATTTTTGGTTTGGAAATCCCGAAGAATATTGAGTGATCTAGTATGATCCGAGTCACAAGGCATTTTTCTAATCCAAGTCTGATGGCTACTGTAAGCTTTCACCTCAGAGTTCAGATTGAGAAACTTTGTTTTGTTTTTGGAAAGTGTTTTGAATTTATTAGTCGGGCAGAACTTCGACTATAAAATATTTTTTGTATTTTTCGGTCGGACAGAGCTTCGACAGTGTTTTTGAAAGTGTATGCTTTTTTAGTTTGATAATTCCAAAGAATATCGAATGGTCCTGTATGACCTGAGTCACAAGGAATTCTTTTAATCCAAGTCTGATGGATACTGTAAGCTTTAACCTCAGAGCTCGGATCGAGGAATTTGGTTTTTTGCTTTTAAAGTGTTTTTGATATTTTTCAGTCGGACAGAGCTTCGACTGTATTTTGAAAAGTGGAGAGGGAGTTATTTTCTTGAGTGTAAAAATCCCATAGAATATCAAGTACTCCGGAATGACCCGAGTCGCAAGGCATTTCTTTAATCCAAGTCCAATAGCTACTGCAAGCTTTCACTTCAGAGTTCGGATAAAAGAATTTTATATTTATTTTTAAAGTATTTGTTTTTTGGAAATTGAAAGTGAATCGCTGAAGATAGAGAGAGAGACCATATATATATGATAATATATATAAGTATATGTATGTATAGACAGGGGTATAAGATATCATATATATAAATCGAGCTGGATATAGTCTGAGCTAGACGGTGATACATATAATATAAACTGAGCTGGATATAGTCCGAGCTAGACGGCAATTGTATATAGCGTACCAGCAAGCCCGGGCTACAGGAATGAAAATGAAAGAAATGAAAGATAGTGTATGAGCCAATGTTGATATTTTTAAGTCGAAGACGTTTTTATGTTCTTCTCGTACGTGAGAACGGAGCAGGCATGGCCTAGCATATATCAAATTCTAACGAGGAGAAAGATACGTCCTCTTTATACGGACATTTGTACTAAAATGAAGAAAGCGAGAAGAAAATGTATAGCGGAAATTTTCTATTAACTGTATCTGTACAATTCGGGGAGACAACTTCTTAAGACAGCTTCTTTAAAATATAGTAAGGTATAGTATTGGACGTGACCGAGTGACTAATACCGAACTATAAATTAGAAGACTATCAAGAGTCTCCCAAGAATATAAGAATCAAAACAAATGTACCGTAGGAAATGGCCGGAGGTTTGGCTAGATTCGGTTACTTCGCGAGGTTGTGAAAAGACGGTTTGTAGGTTTTCGGGTTTTGATTTGGTAGCGAGGCCTTTTGGTCGCTAGAAATAGGCTCGGGTTTGAGATGTTCTTCAACAACGAAGTGTGTTCTTGAAGTGTTTCGGGTTCGGTAGAGGTTCGACAGGATATGAAGTAGTTTTGAAAAGTTTGGAAGTGTTTGGACCCGGAGGTGTGTGGTTTAATAGAGTTTGGGAAGCAATTGGAATGCTTGGATCTTTGAAATGCTGGAGGTTGAGTTTTTTTATTGAAGAAGGATGTCGCAACTATAGTTGCGACATGCCTTAAGTTTTGGCCAATTAGATGGCTCGCAGGCCATGTGCTAGAATTGAGATATTTTGGCAATTTCCTACCCATTTACTTTGGTAAAATTAAATGAAAATTAAAATAAAATATCTTAAAATTGAAAAAGTGGTCTCGGGCTCTAAAATTCGTCCGAAGCTTCTATTTGTGCTTGGTCGGCTTCTCATTGAACTCGGTCTTTGACAATTTAAATTTAATATTATTGATCCCTGAGTTGAATCATGAATATAGAAAATATCTCGGGCTTGAAACAGACGTTTTCTGGGAAAACCATAAAATAAGGCTCTGATGCTTTAAACAAAGTGAGAAGCGTTAGGTGCAACTCTTGGACTGCTCAAATTCTATTGGATCTGTTCTGTAGGGAATGCCAGACTTTGAAGATGAGGTTCGTAGAAATTATGTTTGCTGATTTACGAGGCCAGCTGATAGTTGCAGGGAAATCTGAATGGATAGGCATTTATGCCTAATTAAATTCCAAATTTTGATCGGATAGATTCAGTCTTTGTACCATCTTCTCAGTAATGATAATGTATTTGACTTTCCATTTGGAAATTGAATTTTGGTTTCTTGTGCGGGATTCTGCTTGTTCCCAAGCGTATTGTGATATAGGACAGGGTCTGTCCTAACTTTTCTGTCGCAGCGGAATGGAAAATGGATAGTGAAGGCCAGTTCAGGTAGGCGAAATCCGAGGTGAGGATGAACGGATTTTGAATGAAATCCAATAGATGTGGATGACCTAGCAACATAGAGCCGTAAATCTGAGGGGAAGACGAGACAACAACGTGTCCTGGTAGAGGGCGACGAAATCCACTGAAGCCTGTCAGAATCCACCAGCAACTCAAAAATCCACCTGAGGACGAAGAAGTCAACCTTCAAGTGAAAGACATGATGCTCAGTCCACAAAATATGTATTGATTGATAAAAGATTAATTCCCTGATGTACAGAAATCTCATGGCTTATATAGCCCTAACGAATACATACAGAAACCATAACAGAATAAATGGAAAATACCAAAACGTCCCTAGACTAATTATTACAATTGTCCTATATAATAATAGTATCTGAAAAGGTATAACAGATTTGTCATAGAATGTCAGGTGGTCCCCGTGTGGTCTCGTTCCAATAGCACTGTGGGAATACGGCCGAGCTGGGGTGCAACTGTTGAGGCCATACTGGGATGGATGGACGGGCTGAACTGGTCGAGCTAGGCTGAAGGTCTTGTACTCCTGCTCGACAGAGAGGCAGCTCGGCAGAGTGGCTACTCGAAGAGAGTGCTCATGCTCAGCAGAGTGGCTGCTCGGGGAGAGTGCTCTTGCTCGGTGGCAGAGTGGGTGCTCGGGGTAGTGTGCTCCTGCTCGGCAGAGTGGATGCTCAAGGAGAGTGCTCTTGCTCGGCAGAGAGAGGAAGCTCAGGGAGAGTGCTCCTGTTCGGCAAAGAGGGTACTCGGGGGAGTGGCTGCTCGGCAGACTGGTAGTTCGACACCCTAGTTATTGGCTTGTTCCTCTGCTCGGCAACTTGGGCTGAGTCTTCTTCCTCTGTAAGCTTGGCTAGCCTCTGTCCCTCGTCATATTTCCTGTGAAGAGGAGGTTTATGAACCGTTCGTTTGCTATTTGTCTCGACTGGTGCGTCGGTTTGAAATTCTGAGTCTGGGTAAATGTTTCTTAACACTTTACCGATGTTTGTTGATTGGATTGCTATTCTTGACTGACGTCGGCACTATTCGTGAGAAGTTCGAACATTCCGGAAGTGCGTATTGATCTGTTTGGAGACCGGTTTGCTGAATTCTGAGTTGTAAGGGCTGAGTCAAAATTTGGGTATCAACAGTTGCCCCTCTTTGTGTATTTTTGTATAGCAAATATAGACAAATATAAATTGGTGCGCAAAATTTTGATTCACGACTTATGTTTCTGATTTTTCTCGGCTCCTCTGTTGAATTTGACACTTATTGGTAGAGTCAAAAAATTTGCTGAGTTGTCGATGACGTGGATCTGGCCTGGCAAAGTCACGGTTCAGACTGTCAGATCGCGGTTTGTTCTTTTTTAGATTTGAATGGAGAGATCGAATATTTTCTGCTGGATATACCTGTGAAAACAAATATATATATACAGGCAAATATATTTTTTAGAATTTTGACTTTTTATGATGGTCGTGCCCTGAAGCTGCCTACATATCCTTGAAAGGAATCAGACCAAATATAGTTCGATCCTTCCAAAAAAATTTGTTCTTGAATGTATGCTTTGAAGAGGAGGCAGGATGTTGTGAAGTGTCCCCTTTCTCGGTGGTAGGTGCAGTAGGCCTTCCCATTAGGATGCCTTTCTCCCAGCTTGTGATCCGACTCCCTGAACAACGGCTCGTCCCTGATCAGCCGGAGGACGATGTAGATTGGCTCTGTGAAAACCGTGGTCTCCGCCACGTAGTCCTCCA
>NMUG010013507.1:0-10092 GCA_002855965.1 Monotropa hypopitys
GTATATAGTGAAAATTCTTGCTTATTTTTTATTGATAATCCTAATTGTTTAAAGAATTTTAAATCAAGTTGGGTTTGAGACTTTTTTAAAAACAAAACTAGGTTTGATGTTGCTACTAATTTTTTGATGAAACTGCTACATGTTCTGATATTTTGCCAAAAAGCATTCTTTTTTTTATATTTTCAATGATAGTACTACGTGTTCTGATATTTATTTACAGACAAAAAACCGAATAAACCAAACCGAACCGAATTGTATAACGTAGAACGGTTTAGTTTGGTTTATACATAATGTTGGTTGATCTTGGTTTTTAAAAATATAAACCGAAATTATCGTTTTGATTTTATATTTGCCCTAAAACCGACCAAACCGAACCGTTTACAACCCTAATAATATTAGTTTGTACCTTTAGACATGAATATTTTCTTATTTATTTATTGTATCATTATTTTTGCTCATAATTTACTATGTATAAAAATTAGAATACCGAAAATTTTTCGTGCCTTTAGGACGGACTTGCGCTAATTAATCTATGAGTCCTCAAATTGTTGGGGGAACTGAGGGCCAGTTTGACACATCGCATGAATATTCTGAGTTATTAATAAAATTTATAATAATGTTTCAAACACTTCTCTAAAAATGTATAATCAAACTCGGGCCCCAATAGTACTGTAAGTGATTCATTCAAATTGATTAAAACTTATGCCTAACACTTTTTAATGAAACCTAAATTAGTGAATAAATTACTAGCACTTATCAAATTGTAATGTTTTTTTACAAGAATACTTGAAATTTTATTTTAAATTTTATCAATGCTTGAATTATTCATGTTGATCCGAGAGATGAAGGAATCCACAATTTTGACCCAAAATGGGGATTCCATTTCTCAACGAATAGCAAAGCCCAACTTTGTTTAGACGTAAGCATTCACACCCATGACTATCATTTTCTAATTCCATTTTCTTGTTCACTGAATAGTATTACTTCGTCGAAAATATAATTTTTTTCATATATGAAAGATTTTTTGTCATAAATAGCAAATTTGCAATAAGTTTTGCCATGTATTGCAAAAGAATTGTCATTTACCAAATTTGAGAAATTTTATCATTATGGACGTGATATCCTATTTGCTATTTTTACTAGAGTTTGCCCGTGTCATAGGCACGGTGCAATATAAGTTGAGTCCCGTATTTCAAGTCTCTACATAAATAATTTAACTCGTTAATATATTTTAAACTAAATTTTTAAGTCATCATGTAAAAAAACCATCTCATTCGGATAATTGTAACTAATTTATTCAAAATGATTCAGAACTTATGCTTAAAACTTCTGAATAATAAATAATCATTCTGGATGAAGCAATTACAGTTATCTAAGTAAATTATTTTTTTATATAGTTATTTAAAATATTATTTCAAAATTTATCCATGGCTTAGATTATTCATGCAGACCTCAAAAATATAAATGATCAAAATCCAAATCATGAACTCAATTGTTGAAAAAATAAATCTTTGCACCGTTACATCAAACAAATTAATTAGGATCGTTGGATTAAAAAATGTGTAAAACACTCATAATATCTTGATTTGTATAATAGATTGAGTAAAAATGAGTTTATATGTTTATGGATTTTTTAAAAACAACATGAGTTAATATCAGTCTAGTATCTAATATTTTGGAGGATTACGATTGCATACTATAAGATTCTCTGACCAAATTTTTTAGTGTAATTTAAGAAACATAGAAATCATCTGAGTCATTAGTTTAGTAAGTTGAATCTTATCCATTAAATATGTCATGTAAGATACTAGTAATAGCCCGTGCCGATGGGAATGGATGATAAAATAAAAAATGTAACACAATATTTAAGAGTACGACAAAACTTCGGGTGTTATTAGTGTCTTTGATACTAATGATGAATGACAATAGAATAGAAAACGCAACATAATATATAAGGGTACGATGAAAGTTCAAGTGTTAGTAATGACTTCAACACTCATGGTGAGTGACGACACTCGATCCATATTTTCGGTGTAGAAAATTTTGTAAAAAACTAAAAAAAACAAAAATGAGTAAAACAATTTAATTTTTTACTCATTTAAATTCAATTACAAAATCAAATATTTATGTAGTTAAAGAAGAAATAAAATCAAAATAGTTTTTGTAAAAAACAAAAAAAATTGTTTTTAAATTTGTTTACTATTTTTTGGTTTGAGAACTTTTTGTTTTAAACAAATTTTTTTATTTTTAAACTGTTTTTATATTTAAAATTCTTAAAATGTTTTACAAAATTTATTTATTTTTAAATTTAGTTAAAACACTTATACTATTTTTTACGACCACGTGAGGAAGTGCATTGCGACTGATTGTGTGACTGTTATGATAACGTGGACCATTGTGTGATTGAACATTGGAAAATATGATTGTAACATTTTGGGAATGATGACATGGACAATTGTGTTTTGTATAATAAATAGAACATATATATTTTCATAAAACAGAATTATCTTGTAATATAGATTGTCATTTTTAGAATTTGTAAGAAATTTGAGCAAATATGGCAATGTGTGTGGATTCTCTAAGCCTTCGCTTTCATTCAAATACGTTTGTGAATACAAAGTTTTGGAAAAAAAAATAAGGTGAATTGATTAGGGTCTGTTTGGTAACTATTTCATTTCATGTTTTTTGTTTTAATTTTCAAAAAATTATAAAACAGAAACCATAAACATATTTGGTTGATTGTTTTTGTTTATCAAATATAGAAACACTTTCACTTATTTTCAAAATTTCCAAAAACACAAAATTTGGGTTTTTAATTATTTTCGAAACAAGTTGTAAATAGGTACTGTGGATGAGCAGAAATGATTTTCGAAAAAAGTTGACACCAAACATGTTTCTGATTCCTATTTTCACCTACGAAAAACAAAAACGAGTTTTTTGTAAGCTGGAAACCTTACCAAACATAGCCTTACTAATTTACTTACCAATTATATTGAAATCTACTTAACAATATAGAGAAGTTTTGTGTCAAATGCCACAATTTCATTGGTTGCATATTTTTTACTCTTCGATATAAAGTAATTTACAGTAACAATCACTCTTCCAGATAAGACAAGCACAAATCTAATAAAAATTTATAGATTCAAAATTTGAAATATTCATAAACTTTAAAAATCCCGCTTCTATCCAAATAATGCCTAAAACACGGGTCAAGTGCTTTTGGGCATAGGTAATCACTACTCTAATATATTAGAAGATTTAGTGTAAAATCGCTCCAATTTTTTTTAAGTGAAAAACACACAATTAATTTTTTTCTAATTTAAGGACAAGGGTCCTGATGTCCTTGGTAGGATTACAAAACTATCCTTAATTAGCAATTTTGTTTTTCCTTATTTAAATTGTCATAACTCTCAATCTAGAAGTATATTTTTTTATGAAATCTATACCTTTGAAATTATCTCAACCATACATACCTATCAAACAAGATTAGGGATGACAATTCGCCTCGCCCCGTCCTGAACCTGCTCTGCCCACATTGGGTCGTTTTTTTTTAATTTTTTGGGTATCGGGTAGGGTTAGTGCGAGGTTTTAAAAAATCTGATGTGCGGGTTCGGGGTGCTGTTACATCGCCCCAAAAAAATCCGTCCCAAAATTTTTTAGTAGTTTTATTTAATATTTCTATTTTTATAATCAAAATTACTTTATATTAATAATCTTTCTCATTTTTATTTTTAGTTAATGTTATTTTTTGTTATTTTCATGTTATTTTTTGTGTTATGTTAATTTAATTGTTTATTCATTTACATAAATTTAGTGATAATTTACATTTTTTAATAAAATATTACAAAAATAGGACGGGCGGGGCGGGTAAACCCCATACCTGATAAGGAGTGTGCGAGGGTGCCAAAAAATACCCGATCGGGTTAAAGGCAGGGTCGGCCTTTTTTGGGGCAGGCAAAACCCGCCTTAACCCGCCCGTTGCCATATTATTTGACTTTATTTAATTTTTTCGCATTTGCTAGTTTTGAGTTTTATTTGATGAATTATTAAGTTTTCTCAATGGAAAAAAACTAAAGAATAAAAATTTATGGCCAAGAGTTTAAAAAACACTGAATATGAAAATAATCCAAATTATAAAAATTTATTACGAGTATTTTCATTTTTAGTAAACTTTGTTAAATTGTTTATCATAATTTTTTACTTTTTAGATTCTTTTCATCGAATAGAACAAATAATATACAAAAAACAAGAACAAGAATGACAAAATAAAACAAAATATAATTTAACCATTATGTTTGTTAAAAACAAAATATGTTTTATTAAATTTTATAAACATTCAATGTGATTTTTCTTGTTTTCATTATAATCATCAATATGATTCATTGACATTGTTGTTTGAATTAAGTTATAATTATTTTTAAAATTTAACCAGATTTTATATTTGTTAAATTTAATTATCATTTATTTTTTATGTCATAAGTGTAAAATTTAAGTGAAATTTGTGTCCATATTACAGACATTGTTGCTTGAATCAAAATATATTTTTTCTACCAAAAAATAACCATTTTTATATTCGTTGATGTGGTAGGGTATTTCGAGATCTGCCACGTGTAATGGTCACGGCCGTGCAACCTACTCTAGCGCGGATACAAACCGCCACGTCATCAGTAACATGCAGTGCGCGGGTGAGGTCTGTCCTGTGCGGCAAGACTCTCCCCAGCACAGGAAGGATCTTTTTCAGTTCGACGCGTGTCAGACCAGATCTGGTACAGCCAGACACGCGTCCCAGCAACGCCGTTGTGCGGCATCCAGTAAAATGGCGAGAGGAGACAAGCAGACAAGAAGTACACGCGTCAGCCCGTCAGAAGGCGGCGCGACAGCACGCGTGTCAGAGTTTCTCTGCCCAAGGGATTCCCAGTCCCCGAAGCACGAAAAGGCGTGCTACCTTGTCAGGAGTATGGCAGACCCACACCCTGCCCAAGAAAGGACAAGCGTACGGTCCAAGAAGGAACTCGTTCCCAGCGAGAAGCTAGGGACCCGTAAGGCGAGTATATAAGCAACACTTCATCCACCTGAGAAATGTACATGCTAATTTGCTCCCAGAACCCTCTTGTGCTTTGAGTTTACAGTTCTTCCTTCTCCAAGGACCAACTTAGCCATCAGAGAGCCTTCCGGCCGCTAGAGGCGGGAGGTATTCTGACGGTTTCTCTGAGCGCAGGTCTAGGTACAACCAGAGCAAGCTAGCAAAGAACATCCAGTCTACCCCTAAAGTTACCGTTTACAGGCGAGGGTAGAGTAAGCACTTTTTACCCCCGCACAATTGGCGCCGTCTGTGGGAAACGAACCAGCTGAAGCAAGATGACGAACCAAGGAAAAGAAACCCCCAGCATTGTCGGAAGGGAGACGGGGAAGGAAAGGCGCCCAGAGGCCACCCGCTCCGATCCTCCCATGGCACCCAAGAAACCAGCCAACTACCAGTCACGTCTCCTGGATACTCGAGTTGGCATTCCCAGCCTAGGAGGAACCTCAAAAAACCCTCCAATAGGCGCTGGGAATCCCTTGAGGATTCGGAATGATGTCGCAAAGAACCGCCACCACGACGAGAGAGAGGCTGAATACTCCTAGAGTGACAGTAGGTCTCGCTCAGAATACACTCTGTCACCAACCAGGTCCAAGTCTGTCGGAGGCGAGGACTTGGCCGAAATCATCAGGACGCAGAACGAAGCCATTCAACGCTTGGAGCTGCAGGTAGCAAGGCTGTCCAAGCAGCCCGAAGTAAAGCAGAAGCAGGTTGGCTCCCAGCGCCGACATTTAGGAACCCAGGCAAGCCAGGCCAGACGGGACCCTCCTCGCCTTTCTGAAAACCAGGATGCCGCAATAGAAAGGACGGAGAGGGCCCAGCAGCAACAGAATAGCAGAGAGGGGAGGAACCCGCCCCGTCGCCGTCATCGGCGTAGGGTTGTTCGGGATCCTCCTCAGCCCAACGAGCAGATGAGCAGGACCCAAAGTCACATGGGTGATTCGCACCAGCCAGCGGCGATACCTCGTGTGCGGGACCTGAGGGATCAGCTTCCCCCTAGGGCCCCCGCGCAAGGAGAATGTGGTGGAAGACTGCGGAATCCCGCTCTAGTAAACTCCGCACCGGCCAACTTCGAGGATACGAGGATGTGGCTTGACGAGCGTCTCAAAGATCGAGGTACGACCCAAGAAACTGCTAAAAGAGCCATCCAGCAAATTACCTCCACCCCGCTCTCGCGGGAGATCACCAGTTATCCAATCCCCAGGGGCTTCAGTCTTCCCAGTTTTCAGAAGTATGATAGAAGGACTGACCCCGTGGCACATCTGAAGGACTTTCAGCAGTCCCTTATCTTGTATGAGGGGGACGAAAGCCTGTACTGCAGGATGTTCGCATCCAGCTTGGACCGGACAACACTCAGCTGGTATCACAAGCTAGCTCCGCGATCGATCTACAGCTGGGAGCAGCTAGCCGAAACCTTTGTTGGCAGATTCATGATTCTCTGACTTCGTTGAGAAAACGATCAGATCAGTCACTCAGGGCGTATGCCGGAAGGTACGTTGATATCTACAATGAGGTTGAGGACTGCACCGAAAAACAGGCAGTCTCAATGTTCAGGTTGGGGCTTTCCTTTGGCGAGAAGTTGAGGGAATCCCTGACTCTGGCTCCAGTAGAAACTTTTCCCGAGCTGATGGAGCGGGTGGAGCAGCATGCGAAGTTAGAAGAAGAAGGCCTTGTGGAGGCAGGCCGCCATGCCAACAGATCGCACCGGACCCACGTGGTGGATTCTGATGACAGAAAAAGGAGCAGAAAGAGGAAAGCGTCCCAGCAGGCTCACCCTAAGAAAGCAGAAGAAGCTGAGACCACCCTGCAAGCTGCTCACAGGATGCCCAAGCCAGGCCCAGAGGCCTACAAAGCAATCAGGACCAGGTTCAACACAGCTATCTACAGAATGGTTCACCCCCTGAAAGACGAACCTTTCTGGAGATGGCCGGCCAAGCAGGGAGGCAACCAAGCAGAACTGGAGAAAGCGGGATTAAGGTGCAGTTACCATAGAGAGTACGGGCACATGACCGAACAGTGCCAAATCTACAAACAGTTCTTGGAAGACCTTGTGGACGCAGGTCATCTGAAGCAGTACCTTGCGCAGACTCCCCGACAGGATGCTAGGCCTAGACGGGTCGAGATGTGCGACAACTCTTCAGATGAGGACCTCCCTCCACTCGGTGTAATCACAATGATTCACGGAGCATTAGAGCCGAGCTCCAAGGCCGAGTCCCGCACACAAAAGAGGAAAGAAGGCCATGAGCATCATGTTTTGCAGCTTGGACAGAAGCGACAACGGGAACAGTGCGGGAAACCTGTTCAGATTTCATTTTCGAAGGAAGATCTGGACGGGGTAGCCTTCCCGCACAACGACGCATTGGTGATCACCCTCGGCATCAACAGTATGACACCGAAAGGATCTTGGTGGACTCCGGCAGCTCCACCGATATTCTTTACTTCCAGGCCTTCAACAAGATGGGATTCAGTCAAGTAGATCTCAAGTCAACCAGGACCCCGTTAATCGGGTTCAGCGCAGAGCCAGTGTGGCCCTTGGGGGTCATCACCCTCCCAGTCCGAGCAGGGAAGGTGACTCTAGACACAGAGTTCTTGGTGGTAGACGTGCCCTCGGCCTACAACGCCATCATTGGGCGCACCTGGATGCACAGAATGGGAGCCATCCCCTCCACCTACCATCAGATCATCAAGTTCCCAGGGCCTAAGGGGATTGAAAGCATCAAAGGCAACCAGAAGTCTGCAAAGAATTGCTTCATGGCTGCCTTCAAGTCTAGTCCAAACGCCGAACAGGTAAAATCCATTGAAGTTCCTGCCCAACCTGTTCTGGAAGATGTAGGTGTGGAACCATCCATCCATGTGGTCGATAATCTGAGAAAGGTTCCCGCCCACAAGACAGACGAGGATAGGTTTTTCTTAATCAGGGACGAGCTCCCCGAGGTAGACACCTCCGAGTATGTCCGGGTGTTGAAGGAACACATCGACGTATTTGCTTGGACCCCGGAGGAGATGCCCGGGGTACAGCCGAGCATAATATGTCACCGATTGAACGTTGACCCCTGCCATAAGCCAGTGATGCAGAAGATGAGACGGTCAGCCGCCCAGCACTCAGAGGCAGTCCTAGAAGAAGTCAGCCGCCTGGTATAGGCGAAAGCCATCAGAGAAGTTTACTACCCAGAGTGGCTCTCCAACACTGTAGTAGTCAAGAAGAAGAATGGAACTTGGAGAGTGTGTGTGGACTTCACCAGTTTAAACAAAACCTGTCCGAAAGACAGCTTCCCCATGCCAAAGATTGACCAGCTGGTGGATTCTACTGCGGGGTACAAGTGGATGAGCTTCCTAGACGCATACAGGGGCTACCACCAGATTGCCATGTATGAGCCCGACTAGGAGAAGACGTCCTTCATCACTCCTCTTGGACTTTACTGTTACAAGGTGATGCCGTTTGGGCTGCGCAACGCCGGAGCAACGTACCAGAGGCTGGCTACCCTCATGTTCAAAGACCTACTAAGAAAGTGCATGGAGGTCTCCATCGACGATATGGTAGTGAAGTCAAAAGAGGCAGACACCCACCTAGACGATCTCCGCCGTACATTCCAGGTGTTGCGAGAGTACAACCTCAAGCTGAATGCCTCCAAATGTGCCTTCGGGGTAAGCTCCGGTAAGTTCTTGGGACACCTGGTGACGCGGAGGGGCATAGAGGCAAACTCCGATCAGATAGTTGCATTGCAAAACCTCCAAAGTCCGTCAAGGACCAAGGAGGTGCAACGTCTAACCGGGATGGTTGCCGCGCTTAACCGCTTCATCAGCCGTTCCTCAGACAAATACAGACCTTTTTTCCATCTTCTCAGAAAAAGAACAAGTTACTCCTGGGGGCAGACTGCGAAGAAGCCTTCCAACAGCTGAAGAAGTACCTAGCCTTACCACCATTGATTGCCACATCAGATCCAGGTGATATGCTGACCGCCTATCTAGCAGTGTCAGAACATGCAGTTAGTGCCGTGCTCATCAAACAAGAGGGAGGACAGCAAAAACCAGTATACTATGTAAGCAAGACCCTGTTGGATGCAGAGACCAGGTATTTACCCTTGGAAAAGTTGATTCTTGCACTAGTAATGGCTTCAAGAAAACTGCAACACTACTTCTTGGTTCATACCGTAGAAGTGCCGACCATCCACCCGATTGGGTCCGTCCTGAGAAAGGCAGATATGTCAGGGAGGGTGGCGGCCTGGTCGGTCGAGCTAGGAGAATTTGACATCAAGTACGTTCTCCGCATTGCGGTGAAGGGTCAGGTACTTGCGGATTTTGTTGCGGAGTTCTCGCACGAACCCGCGCAGGCACCCATGCCGCAGCATGCGGGTGAGCAGCCAATACCCGTTCATTCCGTGTTGCCGAATGCTGATAGGCCACCCAGAAAGGAATAATGGGAGTTATTCGTGGATGGGTCAGCGTGCAACAAAGGATCGGGAATGGGCATCATTCTGTTCTCTCCATATGGTTTGGCTCTAGAACAATCAGTCCGATTATGTTTCAAGGCCTCTAACAACGAGGCGGAATACGAGGCGCTTATCATGGGTCTGAAAAGTGCAAGGAGGTGTGGAGCTGAAGACCTGCTCATTCATTGTGACAGCCAACTCGTGGTCAACCAGCTGTCAGGAGAATATGCCACCAAAGACGACAGGATGGCTTCGTATGCTGTCCTGGCCAAAAAAACTCCACCAACAGTTCAAAAAGACAGAAATGGTCCAAATCAGCTCCAGACAGAACAGCCACGCAGATGCCTTGGCCTGCCTGGCCTCCTCCGTGCCTGCCGAGCTCTCTGTCTTAGCCGAGCATCCAAACGATAGACTCAGATGAGGCTTTCGATTTGGATACATGCCTGAGTTGGATGGATGCAATCATCGCCTACTTGGCGCGGGATGAGCTCCCCGTAGAGAAGAAGGAAGCTCACAAGATCCAGATCAAGTCAACCAAGTACTAGCTCTCCCCAGACAAAGTCTTATACAGAAAGTCATTCA
>NMUG010013508.1:0-10092 GCA_002855965.1 Monotropa hypopitys
AAGATGACAACAATTTTTTTTCAAAAACAAGCAAAAGAAAAAGAAGAAAAGGAAGCTTTCAGTTCTGCTCTGGATGGTGCTCCTCTCTGTCGACTACTTCCTCTTCTCCTTCTTCTTCATCTTCCTCTATCGGGATCAGCGTCACCTCCACCGATTCGACATACCTACAGGTGGAGTGACTCTCTGGGACGCCTTCCCTCTGCAGCGCCAAGTCGTATCCGTCCCAGTGACCCATCGTATAGCCGGGGGTGTAGCTGTTTTTGTGCTGCACAATCACCTGCTCCCGACATTGCTTCCCGAAGGCCTCGCGGGTGTCTGCCATGCCTGACCCATAGCCAGTCCTCTCGGCCGTCTTGGCCGAATCCACTCCCTTCTTCTTCTCGGTGTCCGGCTCCTTTCTGTGTGAACGCCTTTCGCGCTGGAGCTTCTTATCCAGATCGGACCTATTCTTCTTCTCCTCTTCCAGGGACCTCCACAGGCCTGCAATCTCAGCATATCTTGCGACCGCCTCCTCGCTCAGCCGGATCCTCTCGCTCGCAACATACATGAATTTGTCATAGACAGAAGAGAAGCAAGCGAGGCCCTACAAATTGAAAAAACAGTTAGCAAATGGCATGAAGTACAAAGATCCGGAATGATTGGCAGAAGGTAATACCTCAACAAGACAGTAGAAGCCCTTCTCCACCCTGTCGACATAGAGCTCCGAGAAAGAAGCAGTGTTGCCCGGAGACTCTATCATCTTTGCAAATCGCACCCCCAGCTCATTGTGCGCCACCACACTGTCGGTAGCCAACACATTCGTGCCATCAGGCCAGGTCAACTGAGGTTGCCACACCTGATCAGCTTCAGTCGGCTGCTTGCCGCGGTCTCCGGACAAAAATGAAGAAGTCCTGATCTGGGGCTGCTGGGTCTGCTCTTCAATTACCACCACCGCTTCTTGGACTCTGGATTCAGCCAGAGGAGTCCGAGAGCCATCTCTAGCTCTAGCCGGAGCAAGAGGTCCTGGGGTTGTTGGGACGCCTCTAGAAGTGGTGCCCTCCGTCTCTTGGGCACCCTCTTTCTCTTTCTAATGTAGTCACCCGTAGGGGGGCTGTGCCTCAAATCCCTCTCTAATTGGCATCTTTGTAGATCCCGGCAAATTGGTAGTGGATCAGCGAGCTGCTCACTTCCTTTTATCCTCGAGAAAGGACAGGTAAGATGGCCGATATTTCAGAATCTGAGGAATGTCCCTGTGAAGAAGTGCCCGGAGCACAGCAAGATGACTGGTATCGGCTCGGTTCTTCAACCAGAGAGTAGCTTTTGAAAGGGATGCAAAATAGAAAGTGCAATCAGTCGGTATAGAAAAACATCAGATTAAATGAAAGCATGAAGACTCAACAGAAGGCTTACCGGGCGACCCTTTGGCAGTCAGAATGGGTTTGCTTCCATCGGTTGGGTTATTATAGACGCCGAACACCACTACATATATGTCAGCCCATTTATCAGAATCCGGTAGACGGGTGAAGAGGTCTCTGGATCCAGACCGAGCGCTCAAAAAATAGCGCTCGGATTTCTTATTTTGTGAAAGTGTGAACAAGGCGAAGAGATCGGCAATGGTGAAGACAAGACCCTCGATCCGGCACAGCTTTCTAATACAGCCGACAACCCTATATATATTCCCAGAGAGTTGGGTTGGGGAAAGCCCATACTCACACATGAGGTCCCTTATGAACTCATCAATAGGCAGCCGGAGGCCACCCTCCGTAATGGCCATGAGGGGGATAGCAACGTAATCATCATCATATGAAACCTCCTATGGCTCGTACAGAAGATCCGTCATGACATTGTTAGGAATGGCATACTTCTCACGAAAGTCCTCCGGCAGAAATACTCTAGTCTTGGAGTATCGCAAGTATGGGTAGTATCTTCTACCAGAGGGTCCAGCCTTCTCCACCGCCTCAGCGACAGGCTCTGCGGGAACAACAGTAGCCGGTGGGTAGCGAACGCCCACAGGGCTCACCGACTCAACAACCCTGTCGGCCTCAACCCTAGCACTTGGAGTTGACGACGATGATTCCGCGTCAGTTTGAACATCAGAGCTCATTTCCACATCTGAGCCCATCTCCATATCAGAGCCAGATCGGGCGTCGTCAGAGTCCGACATCTTCTGCTCACATCCTGCCGGACAATCAAAATGAAAGTTAGAGGGCGATAGATCCCCATACTTGGGGATTGCGCCGACTCTACTTACACTCCGCCAAAGGGTTTAAAACCTAGTCGGTGAGAGGGATGACCGTTCGGCAGACAGGTAGTCGGACTAACGAATCTCCCACCTATCGGACAGGAGACCGCTCTAATAAAAGAAAGAAATGCAGAAGTTACGAGGTCTGGACAATACCTGATAGAAAACGAAGAGAATGAAGACTGGGAAACTTAAGAGAGTCCGGATGCTCGGCAGTCGTCTGAAGCAGGAGTCGGAGAGCTCAATTTGTAGAAGTAAATGCCTCAACTACCAAGTGTCAGTATTTATAGACTGAAGCAGGAGGCCAGCTGCCTCACACATATCCCAAAGCGGTGGCTCCAACCAATTAAATGGTGGGTGCGGATATTGAAGGGACGTCCTATCTACACGAGATAACACCTCGACCAACCGAGAGATGACATGTGGACAATCCAGAAGCGACGGTTAAAAAATCAATCATTATGGCCCCGTGACGTGCCGGACAGCGCGCATGCATCAAAATTCCCAACTTTGAAGCTTTTGGATGAAACAAGACTCCGCTAAATTCATCCAATGACTGGCCCAACAGACCGATCAACGTCCGACAGAATGAATCAATCCCTTCCAACAAATTGAAAAGAATTGAGGGGCTATTGTGGTAGCCGGACCGTGTCCCTCTTGGGCTGGACCCCATCATCCGGATCTACTCAACTATCTGGATCCAGTTCATACATCACAGAGCAATCCAGGGCCGTCGGCCTCACGGACCTCCGAACATACACTGCAACTGGAGTACAAAATTGGTGGTTCATCATGTGTTCTTCAGCAACCTAAGCAGTCTCACTAGACACCCAAAGGAGCCAAGCCGGGCCAGCCATGCGGCCTCTTTCAACTCCGGCATACCCATTTGGACGTCAAGGAAGCCCAGCATCCCCACTCCCCACTAGGAGATAGAACAACTTCCACCGACGGACGGTCTTATGTTGGAGGGGTCCACCATCGGCAGCAACAGGGAATAATGACCTCCGACAGGTGGCACTCGGGTCGGCCGTACAACTGCTGACGTGGCTCGGGTCGGTTTAGTGGCCTAGTAGCACTATAGGGCTGACATCAGCACTCGGTCTCCCACCCGTGTACATCACACGCTTGCATATTTGGCGCCAAGTCAGGATGCCCTATATATACTCCATCAAAACACTATTCATGATATAGACAGACAGACTCTCTGGTATCTCTCTGACTGCTCTTTCAGCTTACAGTTTTCTCTCTCCTACTATCGCTGACTTTGCCATCGGAGGTCCCTCTCGGTCGCTGTCGACTGGTGGGCACTGACCTTTGTGTTGCAAGAGCCAAGCAGGTGATCCCTTTTCTCTTATAGGCGACCACTCTTCCATCCGGAGCATTCAGACCCAGTCATCCGGCCAGCATCCGAAGGATCCAAGATACCCTCCGGACTTTCAGTCACTACATGCTAGATGGCCTTAATTAAATACTATGTCTATGTAGTAGCTACATCTGCAAAAGACTTGTGGACATCTCTTGAGAAAAAGTATAAAATAGAGGATGTAGGCTCAAGAGAAATTTTTGGCATGTCATTTTGATGATTTAGATATGGTAGATTCATGCTCTATAGTGAATTAGGCTCAAGAGTTTGAGGTGTTGGTCCATTAGATACATGTCGACGGTCAAATTATTTACGAATCCCTTATGGTCGCCATCACTATGCATTGAATTCCTCCTACATGGCAAGAGTTCAGAAGCTATCTACTTTATAAGCAAAAGGAAATGTCATATGAGGATTCCATGATCAAGATTAGGATTGAAGAGGATAACAAAAGGGCAGAACTGAAGTCCACCGGTCCTTCCAAGATTAATGTTCTAGAACATGAAGATGATTTTAGGTCCAACAGGAGGCGTGCTGAAAAATAATGATATGGTTGGAAAATAGGGAAAAGGGTGTTCAAACATAAGGAAAAAGGGTCCAAGAATCTTTTCCCTAAATCTATCATTGGGAAGAAATAGTCTGTACAATTTCAGGGGAAATGATTCAACTTCAATAAGATAGAATAGCGCTTAGTAGACTGTTGTCAACTGCACATGGATAACTAGCAACGCCAACAAGTGAACATGACAAAGATAAACTTTCTATTTAATGATATCTCAGATATCAACATCACAACAAAGATTTCTAAGGTGAACCTAGTGGGATCTAACCCAAGGGAGTGGTGGTTGGACACCGACACTACTCATCATGTTTTCTATGATAGGAGTATGTTCATTACCTTTCACCTATTACAAACGGTGACAATTTGTTCATGGGTAATTCTACTACTTATGAGGAGAAGGGTCAGGGAAAGATGATCTTGAAGATGACTTCTGGCAGGGACCTAACTTCTAATAATATGATCTACATGCCACAAATTCAAAAGAATCTGGTTTCTGGGTCTCTTATGATCAAGTATGGTTTCCGCATAGTTTTTGATGTAAAAAAGTAGTATTAACTAAGTATAAAGTGTATGTAGGAAAGGAATATATGACTGATGGGTTTTTCAAGCTCAATATTGTACCTGTTTTTTCTACAATGAATAATAATGAGAAATCTCCTTTAGTTTATTAGCCTAGGACTTGTAGACTAGGACATATTAACTATAATGCAATTTATAGATTAATAATCCTAGAACATATACCTAAATTCCAAATCGACTCAAACCATAAATGTCAAACATGTGTGGATGCAAAAATGACCAGGTCATCTTTTTATAACATTCAAAAAAGAAATAAACCTTTAGGGCTAATCCACACTGATGCTTGTGACTTAAAATTTGTCCAAATACGGGGGAGGCAATAAGTATTTTATTACTTTTGTTGACAATAGAACAAAATATTGTTATGTATATTTGCTTAAGAGCAAGGATGAAGCTATCGAGAAATTTATTCTTTATAAGAATGAAGTTGAAAATCAACTTAACAAAAAGTTTAAGGTGCTTCAAAGTGATCGAGGTGGTGAATATATTGCACCATTTGATAAATTATGTACTCAACATGGAATAATTCATAAAATCACTACACCTTACTCTCCTCAATTGAATGGAGTAGCAGAACGAAAGAACCGAACATTACAGGATATGGCGAATGATATGTTAATTAGTTATGGGTTATCACAAAATATGTGGGGCGAAGCAATTCTCTCGGCAAATTATATCTTGAATAAGGTTCTTTGAAAAGATATAGACAAGACCCCGTATGAACTTTGGACAGGTCGAAAACCTTTGTACAAATACTTGCAAATGCGGGGGTGATTAAAAAAGGTGGTTATTCTACCATCTAAAGTAGTCAAGATAGGACCAAAAATGGTTGATTGTATTTGTATTGGATATGCATATAATAACAGTGTATACAAGTTTCTTGTGTATAAATCTAATGCTCTAGATATTCATGAAAATACAATCATAGAATCAAAGAATGTTCAATTCTTTGAACATATTTTTTCATGTAAGTTAACATCTAAGTCTAGCTCAGCTAAATGACCTTTGGATGTTGAAGTAGAAAGTATTTCAGATAAACAATATGGATATAATGAACTAAGAAGGAGCAAAAGAGGTAATATATCTATGTTTTTTGGTCCTAACTTCATCATGTATTTGATGGAATCTGAGCCACAGACTTATAATGAAGTTGTATCTTCACCAGATGTATTATATGGAAAGAGTCCATCAAAACTGAGATTGAGTCTATTTTCTAAAATCACTCTTCGAAACTGGTGGATCTACCACCAGGGAGCAAGCCTTTGGGCTATAAGTATTGTTTTAAGAGAAAAATAAAAGTAGATGACTCAATTGATAAGTACAAAGTCATGCTTGTCATCAAATGCTATAGACAAAAAGAATACCTAGAATACTTTGACATATATTCTCCTGTGATGAGAATAACATTCATATGAATGATATTAGCAATTGTGGCATTGTGCAATTTAGAAGTACATCAGATGGATGTTAAAACAACTTTACTTAACGGAGATTTAGATGAGGAAATCTACATAGAGGAACTTGAATTTTTTTAAAGCTCTAGGACAAGAAAACAAAGCTTCTAAGCTAGTGAAATCACTCTATAGCTTGAAGTAAGCTCCCAAGTAATGGCATGAGAAGTTTGACAATGCAATGATTTCTAATGGATTTAAAATCAATGAATGTGACAAATGTGTGTATGTCAAAGACACCAAGGATGACTATGTCATCTTATATTTGTATGTAGATGACATGCTTATTATCAACAGTAGTGAAAATATTGTCAAAAACACTAAGAACATATTAAACTCAAAGTTTGACATGAAAGACATGGGACTTGCTGAAGTCATTATAGGTGTCAAAATCACTTGGACACCGAATGGACTTATATTGTCACAATCTCACTATATTGATAAAATATTTGAGAAGTTTAAAAGGTCTAATACAATTGTGGCTAGAACTCCAAATTATTTTAGATTCCATTTATCAAAGAACACCGACGATGGTGTGTCTCAATTAGAGTACTCACACATAATTAGAAGCCTCATGTATATGATGACACGTATAAGATTGAATTTAGCCTACTCTGTTAACAATTTGAGTTGTCACATGAGTAATCCAAGAATTAATCATCACAAATCCATTACTAAGGTGTTCCATTACCTGAGGTACACCCAAGATTGGGGACTATACTACACTACATATCCAGCGGTACTTGAAGGGTACACTGGCACAAATTGGATTTCTAATCCGAAAGATTCCAAATCTACCAATGTTTATGTTTTACTTCTAGTGGTGCAACAGTCTCTTAGAAATCTTATAAATAGAATTGTATAGCAAGGTATACCGTGGAACCAGGATTCGTTTCTTTAGATAAGGCTATGAAAGAAGTAGAATGGCTTTACCAATTCTTTGAAGATATTCCAAAATAGCCCAAGCCTATGCCTGCAATTTTCATAAATTGTGATAGTTAATGAGCGATTGGTAGAGCACAGAGCAACATGTACAATGAAAAGTTACACCATATTCAATGCCGACATAATTCCATTAGGAAATTTCTCGCTCACGGTATTGTCACTCTTGACTATATAAATCCAAAGTACAATATTGTAGATCCGCTAACCAAAGGGTTAACCAGGGAGCTAGTTGCTAAAGCATCGAGGGGAATATGCTTAAAGCCTAAGATGAATAAAGATGTCTTAATGAAAACTCAAACTATTTGGCTGGATATCCCAAGATCTAGGTTCAAAGGGACAAATAAATTATGTTTATCTAGTAGCGTCCCTAGGAGTTTTAACTCATGCTCATTCCTATGATGTAAACAGTGATAAATGAAATCAGGTTGAGTTATGATCTTCATGTCTCTTATGCATTGGTATGCCAAGTATTTAGATACTTGAGCTAAGAGGTCACCTATGTGAGTATAAAGTTTGATAGTTTCTTTGAGAATTTAGGTAGGCAAAATTCTCGAGAAAATACTTGTACAACTAGGCGAAGTGGTCAAGGACAAATCAAACACAAATAGTGAGAATTAAGCTGTGTTGTAAAGGTCCTGTCTGTGGTCTATGGTCTTAAATTACATAAATGGCAGAAGAGTTCAAGACTACACATTCACTGCTCAGACAGTAATACCTGATAGGCTTTCACAAAGGAAGGTTTAAAGTCAAAAGCTACATATCATATACATGACTAATTCATCTTTTTTCCGAGTCTTTTGGTGTCTCGATAATTTCTTTGGATATTCATGGATATTCTGCCAAGTTCATTCGTGTGGGAGTTTGTCAATATTTTTATAGACTTTGGTAAATATTTATTAAATAAATATGAAACCATTTGAGATGATTCTAAGTGGGGTTTAATACTCATAAGCAGGGGGTTTAAAACACAAAAGAATCATTACAATCTATTAAATAATGAATGAGAAATTACCACTCAAATTACGGTATTCTCAATGATGGGTGAATATTAAATTACTCAATCCCACATTAGAAATAGAGAAATATGTGTTCGATATATTTAATATGTTATGTGACTAAGGGTCACAATAAAGTCTAAGGGGAAAATAAGATGAAGTGTGCTACGAATATTTTGTCACATGAGCACATATGTGTGCGCATGCACGAGAGACTACCATTGCCCACCCGGCTGGCAGTTTTCGAGCCCGCAATAGAGTTTGCACCCGTGACCATGTTTCAGCTTCTAGATTTCAGGTCCATGCCTCGTGGGTTCATAGGAATGTGTCACGAACCAATCTTTTTATAAGAAATTTAATTGGATCAATTAGATTGGGCTTGTGCTTTGTAGGCTACTTGGGCTTGGCTTCTTGGTCTTGTGCCCAATGGGTGAAGACATGAGATAAACCCAGTCCAAGTTGTATACCCAATGGTTACCTGTATACCTATTGGCTTTTCATTTTCTATAGTAGCATAAGGGTTGTGGCTGTCTATTTTCCTCTAAAGACAAAAGGTCTCTCAGTTTTAGTAGTCTAAAATCTCCTCATGTCTGTATAAAATGGCATGATGAGGTCCTATTCTAACACACTAAAATCGATTCTGCTACTCATCTCTTCCAGCCTCTGGTAGTCCTATTCCTAACACATATGGTTAAATCATTGGTAAGTTTTGGTGCCACTATCGGTTCTGTCGTCTATATCCTGGGAGTCCATTTTATATCACAAACCTCTCTCACCTCCGATTGAGGCAGCAAAATTAGCTTAAGGAATCTGTATTTATCACAGGTCTTCGGCGCAGTTTTGTTGCATTTTTGTTTCTATTTATATTATTTATTTTTAAAATTTTGTTTTATGTTTTGTGATTCTTTCTTTCAAGTTTTTTCCTACATCATCTATATGTGATAATTTGTTCAAGGGTTATTTGGTAATTATCATCATGTAATAATGTTGGTTCAAATTTGAAAGAATTTCATATCACCATGTTTCTTAGTTGGAAGAGTTTTGATAAGGAAAGAGGATTTCTTGGAAAGGATAGCAATACATTGGATGATTAAGATTGATTTGTAGGAGAAATCCATGCGAGGTTTTTTCGGTCAGACGACTCCGCCCGTGGAGCACTTGCAAGGCGTGTGAGCATTGTATCGTGCTTGAAGCATGCTCGAGCGCATATAGCGTGCTGAGCATGCTAAAACTTCTCGATGATTGTGATTGGTCTCACGAATGGTCTGACTCTCACGAGTGTCTCGATGACAAGTTCTTTGGGGAGTGCTTTAACAACTTTTAGACTGAATGAATTACAAAATATGAACTTAAAAAACTTATTGCTTAGTTGATTGACACACAAATGTACAAATCATTGTCATCCTCTACCTAGCTTTTGCATGGTTTTCATTAATTAAAGCTTGTAATTATGATGATTTTCATTCCAACGTCTATTTAGAAGCCTTAGCATCAAGCTATTTGTATAGGATTTGTTGTATGTTGTGTCCAATGTGTTTTGCAAGTCATTTGAAAAAATGTGGTGTCGAGGAAGGAAGAAGGCCATAGAATAAGTTTATTGCATGAGCTTTGGAATTCTTGAAGAACAAATGAAGATTGCAGATGAATTCATTCAAATTCCAAGCTGAAATACAAGAAAACATAAGCAAGAGACAGCCTCATTTACTGAAAAAACTAGAAGCAACAAACAAGCCATTTTTTAAAAAATCAGTAAAAGAAGGAGATTAAAGGCTAAAAGCCATTTACCAGAAAAGCAGAAGAAAGCCTAGGCATACGTCAAATAAAGGGAAAACAAGAATTAAGAGTGAAAAGAACCTGCAATGTTTCTTTTCTGGTAAAGGATCTTCCATTTTTCGAAAAACCTTGTGTTGAAGCTGGAACAAAAGAATTACCGAGCCCCATTTTACTGGAAAAGCAGAGCCAAATTTCCAGTAAAG
>NMUG010013509.1:0-10092 GCA_002855965.1 Monotropa hypopitys
AATGCTCAAGAAGTATTTACCTGATCTATCTCATGTTATAGCTATTGAGCCGATATAGATAAGAGAAGATTTATCATAGGTGGAAGAGCTGGTTCGAATTCTTGATAGAAAAGATCAAGTGCTTCACACCAAAACCATTCCTTTGGTCAAGGTGCTGTGGCGTAGCCATTTAGTAGAAGAAGCAACGTGGGAGACAGAAGAGAATATGAGGCGCAGTTATCCAAATCTGTTTATCCCAGGTATGTCCATAATTTCGGGACGAAATTCTTTAAGTAGGGGAGAATTGTGAAACATGTTCGCGTTAAACAGGATTAGAGTTAATTTAGAGATTTATTATGTTTTAATCAAGGATATTAAAATTATTAAAGTCAGATGAAATGAAGTGAAAATATCCGAAATAATTTTAAAAGCTCACCATTCCGAAAAATCACGCGAATGTGTTTACTTTCAAAACTACACCATTCCGAAAATCACGCGAATGGGTTTTCTTTAAAACTACACCATTCCGAATATCACGCGAATGGGTTTTCTTTCAAAACCACACCATTCCGAAAATCACGCGAATGGGTTTACTTCATCATTTGATACGTGGGTTATCATTCCAATTTTTTTCTTAAGTGATAGGTTCAAGATTTGCCACGAGTAGCCCTCGTGAGGCACATCCTCATATTTGATGTTCGTTGGTTACGTTGAACTACTTACTTAGTTCTTAAATCACTAACTCCACCTTGGCCAATCCAAGGGAGACAACCACCAAAACCATTCAACCTCAACCAAGGGTTTCAAGACCATTATTTTATCGCCAAGGTCTATGGAAAGCCAAAATTTACCAAAACGTGAAGGGAGAGGGCGTAGGCACCCAAATCCTATCCAATGTCCAATTGGCCATACCACCAAACACATGGTGTCCCTTATGTTCCAAGGGACCTATTGTGATTCCCAAGGCTCAACGTACCCAATTGTTCCACACATAGGTCCTACGACAAATCAATTGTCACATTAACCCCCAAAACACGGTCCAAGGTTCACATGGGCATTTCGTCGAACACTTGGCGCGCATTGAACTCTAAGAGGTCTACGGTGCACATAAACATATTATACCACCACCCACACACTCAAACAAGTCCTACGGTGACCCAAGTATACCAATTCCTTCACAACACAAGTCCAATCTCGCTAAGATATTTCATCGAACACCCTATGGCCATAACATCCGATAGTCGTCAATCAACCCAACAATCCTCAAATATTACCTAATTCACTTCCAATTGCAACTCACAATATCCATCAAGACTAACACTAAGTCTAATCGATTATGAAAATCCATAACTCATGAAATACAAAATTGATGAAAAACAACTACGGAAGTGAAATCTATATACACACACACATACTTAATAATAATTAAGGATTTACCCACCGGAGCATAGCTGGAAAGTCGCCGGAAAATGTTGCCACCGCGCCACCGCAAGCTAAACCCACCGCCGTGTAGATCTCCTCGTCCTATTCAACGTTTCTTAAGGCCGTATCTCCATAACTCTTCGCCGGAAAGTGACCGGAATCCCAAAATGAACTGTAACATATTCATATTTTATGTACATTATATAACTTGTCCTAAATGGACTGTAACTAATCCAAAATGAACTTCAAATCACAAGTTAAAATACATTTACTACACTGTAACTTGTTTACAGTGCACTGTGATTTGTCCCTAATTACTGGACTGTAACTTGTTTACAATACATATTAAAGAATACATACCTCGTTGCCATCCTTTGCTGCAGGAGCAATCATATTATCCCTAATTAATATTAATAGTTATTATCAAAAGGCAAAATTAATATTAACAAGTTATAGTGCATTATGGACAAATTACAATATAATTCGACAAGTTACAGTGCACTGTAACTTGTTTGGATCTGCTTTGTTTGTCGAAGGTCCACATGCTGAACCGCTGGTTTCATACTTCAGTCGTGCAGATAAGAATGATTCGGAGGTTCGTGAGGCCGACGACCCTGATTTGCTCCGCGAGGTGATTGAAGAGGGGTTCAGATAGGCCGAGTGGTTCAATAAGATGGATCCAGCTGCCCAGACCGGAGTCCGACTACTACACTTACAAGTTTACTACTTTCCATGTTACTATATCATTAATTTAAAGGTTGAATTTGTTTATACTATTGTGTTTCCCACTCACATCACCTCCTGATGCAGAATTGGAAGATGTTCCCTTTCAGGAAGAAGATGTCGTAGTTTCTGAGAAAGATGTACATGTGCAAAGATGTACATGCGCAAAGATGTACATGCGCAGTTGTTGCCTTGGGGACAATTTTGCACTTAACTATGTAGGAATATGAACAAAACACGTGCATCCAAATACTAGAATCTATAGCCCCAGTAAGAAATTCGTAAGGTGTTACTACAGCTTCTTCCCTTTGTCTTCCCCCCAAAGGAGAGAGATGTTCCGTCCCTTCTTTATGTACATCCATACACACAACTCGACGCAGATGTACGAATTGAAACACCTCATCCATATACACAACCCGGCACAGGAATGAGAAGAAATTGTGCAAGGCCGAGTATGGGCATGCCCTATACCAGTATACCGGTATACCCCGACTCCTCTCGAACTCAAACACCTCAACCAAACTAGTCCTGAACACCCAAATACAATCAAATATAATTCAAATCCAACTCTTTTCATTTAAATTTCATTTCTCACTAACATTATTCATAGAATTTCAATTAAATCCATAAGAAAACATTATGATTTTTTTTGAAATTTCAAGTCATTACATTGATGGATTGGTGTATCATTGTTGATATAAGACTATCCTTTGGAGAACACATGGTGCCATTGTAAAACTGAATAGAGTCCTTCAAACGGGAAGGTCCAATGATTCTTACTTGTTCATATATTCCACCTCTTACGTGTTTTAATTCCGCGCGTACAAGTTTAGTGCTTTCCATGCTACTATATCATTTATTCCGCACTTACAAGTTTGCTCTTAACTATGCAGGAATATGAACAAAACACGTGCATCCAAACACTAGTCTATAGCTCGAGTAAGAAAATTGTAAGGTGCCAGTTTCTTCCCTCTGTCTTCCCCCCAAAGGAGTTGCGTCCCTTCTTTGTGCACATCCATATACACAACTCGACATAGATGTACGAACCTTAGTTATATATAAGTAGATAGACTAGAACTAATAGCTCTGAGCCTCTACTTTTTCTAACTTTGAGGTGTATGCTTTAAACAAAAAATCATTTCATAAATTTGACTAATGTTATAATATTTTAAAAGGATTGAACTATAGTGCAATTTCATTTCAATGAATAATTTCTCCATCCATAGGGTCGGGCTGTTTTGTTTAGATCCCTCCTCCGTTGACAAACAAACGAGAATAATAATAATAGTCACTACTAAACATTCATTACCACATGCCATCCAGCAGTGGGCAGTCATAGAAAAAAAAAAGCTTCAATCATAACAACTCTGCAAGCTTGAGTTAAAATGAGAAACACAAATAATTTTAACACGAACAATAGCTAGCACTCCCTATAATTCCATGGTTTCAGCTGTTCCTAACAAGGTATCCAGGCATGGCCAGAAGGGTGATGCTTCTGTTGATGATGACGACCACTCAAGTCTTACAGCCATGGATTGTTCCTGGTAGGCTTTCGAACGGTGTGAATTGCTCGCCAAACAGCGCTGTTGCATTTGAAACCAGAACCAAATGCAAGTTGCCAGACGCGGTCTCCGCTCTTGACCCTGTCCTTGGCTTCCAAGTAAGCCAATTCATACCAAATGCTGCTGCTGGAGGTGTTGCCGAACCGGTACAGAGTCATTCGAGATGCTTCCATGTTCTTGTCACTAAGCTCAAGGTTCCTCTGCAGCTCGTCCAACACCACCTTACTGGCTGCGTGCACACAGAAGTGCTCGAAGGCAAGCTTATAGTCGGGAATGTAGGGTTTGTTGGCCATGGAATTAGACGGCTGCGAACTCCTGGCGAACAAGTGACTCGAGACGAGGGTAGCAAAGAACTGGAGCTGCTCTGACAAGGGCAGGGCCAAGGGACCTAGTGTAGTGATGTTGGTCTTGAGTGCATCACCCCCTATTTCCATCAGATCTCTGCTCACCCTTAATCCTTTCAACCTTTGCTCGTCTTCCTCTTGGTAAACACTCCTGGTTCATAGATTGATTTTTTTAGTATTATTATCCACCCAAAAATGATTAAGCATATGTTGTAGTGTTTTTAGAGAACGATTTCACAAGAGTTAAAAACAATTGAATACTTTGGAACCTAAAAAGGTTAGTACCATACAACCGAATCCAATTTAATTGTTTACTTATTCAATAAATTAAGTGAATTAAAAAACTCACTTAGATTATAGTAGCAACACCATCATACTAATTAGGCAGAACCATGAACCATTGGGCAACCACACACGGTGATATATCCACTGTATCATCTACTGCTGATTATCCGCTCGAGCGATGGTAGGATTTAGAGTTCTCTTATGTTGGGCATTCTTCACAGTAAATAGCTTAATGGTAGAGCATAGCCTCTAAAAAATAAGAGAAACTTAAGAGCAAGATGTAGGTTGACCAACCACGGGTGGATGGTGTCACATGCCACCCCAATTTTTTTAACAATACCAAACAAAAAAGACTATTAAATTATTCAAAAATATTATGCTTACACCCTTGTATATGTGGGGCTCATATTAAAAATTCAATTAATTTATTAAATATTAAATATTATTTTAAGTGGTTCTATAAAAAAATAGTATAATCCAATAAATTTAAGCATTCTTTCTAATTATTTAAATTTTCATTCACAAGCTAAGACATAAAATTTGTGAATGAAATATTAAACAATTAGAATTTGTGAATGAAATATTAAACAATTAGAATGAATAATTAAATTTATCCGATTGTACTATTTTTTGTAGGATGGATTAAAAATATATTTTGAAATTTAATAAATAAATTGATTTTTTGTGTGTGATACAATGTGTACACCAAGTCAGGAGGGTATAAGTGATGTGTGAGGCTAAGAGTCTAAGTGTGAAATAAAAACATAAAAAAATGAGTTGGTGAAGTTATGTAAAAAAAAATGATATACACCCAACCACACATGTATGCGGGTTCCGTGTTTTCAGGACTCGGATAAAAAATCTGATCCAACCACAAAATGTACAAAAATATTTTATGTTATGCTGTAAAAAATTAGGTCGTTCGAATAAGTTTAACTGTCTTCATATTGTACAGTATGTACAACTTGCAGTTACAGTAACTGCGTACTGTACAATATGAAGACAGTTAAATTTATCCGAACGACCTGATTTTTTACAGCATAACATAAAATATTTTTACATTTTGTGGTTAGATCAGATTTTTTATCCGAGTTCCAAAAATACAGGACCCGCATACATGTGTGGTTGGGTGTGTGGGAGGCTGCCTGTATCACTACTCGTATGTAAATATGACAACCCATACTTTCATTCCCAACTCCTTGATAATTAATGATGAAGGTTTTCACTATTATGGTGGAAAAAAGAATGAAGAAATATGAAAACCTGAAGCATCGATCATCAGCTCCTTTATGAGTACGAACGATGTATTCAAGCCTGTACTTAGCCCGTCCATAATCACGACGACGGTTAGAGAGAAGGATTGCAGAACCCCCCATGCGGAAGAAACAGTTCGGAATAAGCATAGAACGTTCTTTCCCGGGATACCAATTATATCCCACCATCTCTGTACTCACTACCACCGCATAGTTATTCGCATTAGCCCGTAACATATCACGAGCTAAATCCAAGGCTATGATCCCTGCACTACAACCCATTCCTCCAAGATTAAAGCTCAAAATGTTACCCCTCATCTTGTAGTGGTTTATGATCATAGCTGAGAGGGAAGGGGTTGGGTTAAATATGCTGCAGTTCACTACCAGTATCCCGACGTCTTTTGGCCTGATTCGCGTCTTCTCGAATAGCTCGTCTAATGCACCGAACATCACCATTGACGCTTCGGCTCTACCTTCCTTCATTGTGCTGCAATTTTCCCCAGACATAATGGCTTTCGGGATATAGGTTTCGTCTCCGATACCAGAAGCTTGTAGAATTCTCTTCTGAAATCCAAGACTGTCCTCATCGAATTTCCCTGATTTTCGCGCTGCCTCGATGAATTGCTCCTTAGACACCTGCGTTAGTGTTATAATTGCTCCTTAGGTATATATGGAATGCAATCTATTTAACAAAAGTGATTAGAGGTACCTTGAGGTCGTCATGGGGACGGAAACAGGCAAAATCTACGAGGTAGATAGGAGGAGGGCGGGAAATGAAGTAAACGGAGAGGGTGAAGACGAGGACACCGAAGAAAGCAAGGACGGTGACGAGATCATATCGAGCAGAAGTACTACTTTCCCAAAGCTTCCTCCATAGCTCTTCTTTGCTGAGACTCCCGATCTGGGCACTGAAAACCAATACCAGGACGGGTATGGTGGCTAGGTAAATGCCGTGAGTTATGAGGTAATGGTAACCCAGCTTCACGTACTTTAGGTTCACCGACTGCAGAAAATCCGGCAGACGTCTACGAACCCTTACAGAGAAGGTTAGGGAACCAGCGTCTGGACCCGATGATTCGATTCCCCTGTTAACTATCTCTGTTGATAGCATATGTTGTTCTCCAGCCATAGCTACTTTACGTTGCTCAGAGTATTGATCTGATAGTTCAAGTTCTACTGTATATATAAATGAAGAGAGTCCTCCCAAACGCGTTATCTAATAACGTGACGGGTTTTACAAAACAAAATAATATTTTTAGCTAAGGAATTCTATGGGATGGGGGAAGTTAGGTGGAGGATAGTTAATGTCTGCACCAAACTGTGGACATGCGTAGTTGAAGGTTTCCAACTGTTGTCATCAATTCTGGAGTTAAATGCTGAGTAGTTGGTTTGGTTCAGAAGGTTTATAGATCTATCAATTTCTTTTTCAGACGTATGTACACTACATACCTCTCTCGATCACCGAACCACCATAATTTAAAGCCACTACTTGGTCAAGTTTTCTTCTTCTTTGTTTTTTTATATATCTGAATGTTCAATATCACAGTTCACTGGCTAGATACCATTTAAAGCCGGGATAAAGTCCCACCGTCCACCTACTTTGTCAAGTTCTTACAATCAAAAGCTCGTCTCTTTGAAGTTTTCAACACAAGCCAAACATTTATAACCGAACCAAGTACATCAGGTATTTGAATAAAAATGTCAAAATAGTATTGATAAGGGAAATAGGCCGGGAGCCCAGCTAAGAGCAATGCATGCAGGTCAGCCCGGGTGCCTTGCTCGGATGCGGCTTGTACCCGGGAGTTTAATGGTCACCGAGCTGAGAAGGACAGAACGCTCTAACGGATGAAGCCTTACAACGTTTATTTACTTAATTACTAGGAAAAATGTTCAGGCGTATCTCCATCAAGGTATACACGGCTGTATTGGCAATGTGATCTCCGAGGATCACGGGGCGTATCGTGCCAGTAGGGAAGTTGCAATTTACGGTTGAGATATTTAAGGAAACTGCCTAGGCGCTCCCGCGAATGTCGGGCGCGGCAGCTAGGGTTTCCGGGTACTAGCATTCGAGGTATATAAGGAAGAATGGATCGAAGGAGCAGGTACACACCAATCATCTTACCCTCTGATACTCTGATAAACTGAATTTCTCTCTAAAACGATTATTAACTTGATCGTCGGAGGCGGTTTGAGGACACCATCTTCCTCTTTGTGTCTTCGAATCGTTCCCCCTTGCAGGTGATTGCTGTTCTCGGATGAGGAGGAGACGCTGAAGTTTGGCGAAGTCGAGCCGTGCCAGAAACTGATTCATTAGTTGGCACCGTCTGGGGGAACGACTTGTTTTATTCTTCATTGGTGATAAGTTTCTGATGGCTTATACGCGATCTGCCGCACAACAAAACCCCCTAGAGATAACCTTAGAGATGTTTTTGGCCATGCAACACCAGATCAAGTTACTCACGAAGAACTTGGAGGAATCCCGCCAGAAAAACCAGCAACTGAGGGCTCAACAAAATCAGCCACCGCCTCAAGCACCCCAAGAGCAAGAGGAGAACCAGAAGAGAGTCGATGACAGCGAGGAAAGGAGAAATGAGAACCAGTCTCAGAACGTGGTGGATCCCCAGGCCAGCGGATCGACTCGGCGAGGAGCCAAGCAGCCGTTGGAGAGACCGGATGAGGACCTCTTGGCCTCCATAAAAGCCCAGATCGACGGAATACAAAGGCGAATCCAAGCAAACACTCTGGTAACCGTAGAAGAGTTGGTGCATAACACAGATTCACCGTTTCCATGGGCGTTCTCAACGCTCCCCTGCCCACTAAGTTCAAAATGCCCATTCTGAAATCTTTCAATGACACCACAGATCCACTCGATCATCTGGAAACATACAAAAACCTCATGACGCTTCAGGCGGTCCTGGATGAGGTCATGTGCAGGGCCTTCCCCGTTACCCTCAAAGGAAGTGCACACATGTGATTCAACAAGCTCAAGCCGGGGAGTGTAGACAGCTTCAAAGAAATAAGTCAAAAATTTATAAGTTATTTCATTGCCGGACAGCGTTATCGCAAGCCTGACACTCGCCTGCTTACGGTGTGACAAAAGAAAGGAGAGTCTGTGCACGAGTATACCTCTCGGTTTACCTAGGAAGTCATGCAGATCGAAAGCGCTGACGACAAAATGGCAATGGCGGCCTATATAGAGGTCTATGGTCAGGAACCTTGCTATTCAACTTGACTCAGAATCCTCCACAGGACATGGCCGAGCTGTTAATAAGAGCTCAGAAACACATCAATGCTGAGGATGCCTTGAATGCACGGAAGAGCAGAGATGACACAAACCAGGGATAGAGCTCAGCACAGCAGAATCAACTTAAGAAGAGAAGAAAAGACCCTCCCAAAGGGTCCTTTTATGAATAGAAGGGAAAGAGAGTCAACCGGAGAGGCTCTCCCAGTCGGGGATCTCCCAGAAGAAGTCCCCATCGGAGAACCGGCGAGCCACCAGAGAGACACAGAAACTACACTCCCTTGATAGCATCCACTGAGCAAATCATGAATGATCTCAGGGATGATCCTGACCTGAGGTGTCCGGCTAGAATAAAATCTAACCCCGATAAAAGGACCAGAAATAAGTACTGCCGCTTCCATTGTGACCATGGACATTATAACAACGACTGCATCGACTTTAAGGAACAGATCGAAGAACTTATTCAAAGGGGAATGTAGTGCCCGGACCTATTCCTTGAGGGACCGGACCCGTCATTTAGCTCCGGCCATCCCACCAAACACTAAGGGCCCTCCGACTCCCCCGCTTCGGCGGCGCCACGAGCCTTCGGCTGAGAACCATACCAATAAAACCGCTTCTCCTGGCGGTTCAATGTATTGCCGTCCGCCGCCTTACGACCACTAGCGCGGCCGACGGAGCATTAACGCCATCTCTTCGGCAAGGGATTCTTCCCCGCGCTGACCGCCCTTCTAACCGAGACCCTATCCTCCGGCACGGCTTCGGGCATTGGCCCAGGGCCCCGTCAGTACGATCTGGCTCGGTCCACCATTCGTCCTGGCCCACGAAGGAGCCCACGGCGCACGACCCATATGTAATTCTTGAGCCCCAAGACAACATTCCCCTATAAATACCCCCTAAGGGGTACTGTTCAGGGGACGGAGAGATCTGATCCCCGACTGATACCGTCCGGCCTCGTCATATTTGCTTTGCCCTCTCCACAAAAAGTTACTAACTTAAACATCGGAGGCCCCGTTGGTCACAACCGACCGGCGGACACTAATCCTTTTTTTTGCAGGAACCAAGTAGGAGGACCCCTTTATTATCTGCAGGGACCACTCCAGTCTTCGGATCAAAGCCCAATACCCAATTCCCAGAAGTATGGCCACCGAAGGAAGCATCCGACAGAAACCGATCACCACAATTGGCGTTCACGGTGGGACGTTGCTAACCACTACCTTGGTGGAATCCTGATCTCTGCCTTATCCTAGACTTCCGAACTCCCCCTCATGGATGACACAAATGTC
>NMUG010013510.1:0-10091 GCA_002855965.1 Monotropa hypopitys
CGTCCATTATCTGACCGAATATTACATACAACAGTATGATATTGGGTTTTAATCATTTGAAGAAAATGAGTAAAGTGAGTAAAGACTTCAGATTTTTTCTTCATCAAATAAATCCAAGTACAACGCGTGTAATCGTCAATAAATGTGACATAATAACGATGTTGGGATAAGGCAGTGACAAGAGAGGGTCCCCAGACTTTTGAGTGAATGAGATCAAATACACTAGGTGCACGGTGCATGCGAGTAATATAAGTAGTGCGAGTATGTTTTGACAATTCACAAGTCACACATTTGAAATCTTTGCAATCTTTATTCAAAGATAGAAATAACTGACATAAATACTGAAAGTTTGCATGTCCTAAACGAGCATGCCATAAATTTAATGTTTGAAGAGAAAAACTGGAAGAATCAGACACTAGTAAAACAGAAGCTTGCAGATTGGATGAAGACACTCGAGAAGGAACTGGATCACCAAAATAGTAGTCCATCACGCTTATATTCCTTGCTAAAAATCGTCTTCGAAGTCAGGTCCTGAAAGAAGCAATGATCGAGTACGAAAACATCATAATTCAGATTCTGTGCAAGACAATTAACAAAGAGAAGATTATAGGCAAAGTTAGGAACATAATAGACGGATGGAAGAGTGATGTGTGATGATAAGCGGACATCACCCTGATTATGGATGGGAATGGAGGACCCATCAGCAATGCAAACAGACTGATCAACAGAAGTCACTAATGAAGTAAACACAGATATGTGATGACGCCGACTTACCAGAATCTAGAATCCAATTGGAATGACCCGACTTACCATTTAGAGCGGTAGGAGTACCTGTAGCAAGAGCAGCTGTGGGGCTCGAGGATGTGGAAGGGGATGTCAAGCCCAGATGTAACTGAAGCTGATCAATCTGAGACTGGAGATGACTATAATCAACTGAAGCGGAGGTGGATGTCATCTCAGCAACAACACTGGTACGAAGGGTTCCTCTACCGCGATTGCTTGTCCATTTATGAGAATATTGTTGCTTTAAATGAGGATGGAGAGCAAATTAATGATCTATTGTATGTCCAGGCTTGCGACAGTGTTGACAATATAGGCGATTACTTGGTGGTCGAGATTCTGAGGGAGCAACAAATGCCATCTGATCAGGGACCGGAGGAGAAGACTCGATCAATAGAGAAGATGAGAGAAGACGACGACGACGGTCATCATCATCCACAGTGACAAATGCCTCATATAGAGAAGCCATAAGAGAGGTGTTTAAAATCTGGGTTCGAAGAGTCTCATACTCGGGTTTTAAACCCATCAGAAACTGATATGTATGCCTACGATCAAGGCGTCTAGATTCAACAGCAGCATCAGTAGGAAAATCACTGAAGGGCTCATATTGAGCCAACTCTTCTCATCTAGTCTGAAGATAACCAAAATAATCTGTAACTGAGAGACCCAAGGTAGCCTGGAAGGCATGATATATATCCTAATGAAGCTCGAAAATTTGGGAGTCACAATGTGCATGTGAGTACATCTGTGTTAATGCTATCCATAGGCCATGGACAGTATCATGATACATAAACATATTGTAGATCCAATCTTCCATAGAGTTAAACATCCAACCCAAAATAGTACAGTTGTCCATTTCCCACTAGTCAAATTTGGGATCGGACTCTGCTGGCTTAGGTTCTTTTCCATAAATCCACCCAATCTTGCGTTTCCCTCCGAGGTAAAGACGGAAAGAACGAGACCAAGCGTGGAAGTTCTTCCCATTGAGAACCACACTAGTGACACGTTGAACGAGTGTGTGAGCCGTAGGAGGCGAGACAAGTTTAACAATATCACCCATGTTTAAAAAAATTAGAAAACTACCTCACACAGTAGAGAGGGATGGCAAAAAATGGGCAATATGGACAGAGGCGTCACTGACTTCAGCGAGGAGATCAACTTTGGACTGTGATGACGCCGGAAAAAAATGGCGGATCTGGATGGCGGCAGTGAATAGTGATGGTAGCGCAACAGCAACTGGACAAGGTTGCAGATCTGGGCGACGACCGGCAAGATGGGTCCGTTGCTGAGAGGGAGAAGACGAGAGGGAGGAGACGACATAGCAGCGTGAGAGAGAGGCACACGAGCAAAGAGATGTCTGACGAAGCTTGCCAACAACTGGTAAGGGTCCTACGAGGGTCGCTGACAGGAGGCGAGGTCCAGCGAGGAGAGGCGAGCCAGAGCTGGCTGGCGATCGGAGTAGATCGCGGAATGGCCGGAGATGGCTGACTGCTTAAAGAGGCGGGGGAATGGTCGGTTGAGGCTGGAGAGAGAGAGGTGCTGAGAAGGAAGAAGTTCTGATAGCCACAGAGGTGGTGGGACAGAGAAGCCCTAAAAATGTCGTGACTCTGATACCATATTATAAGTAAAGGAATTGTATATTTCATATATTAACACTGAGTACACGAGGGCTTTATATATAAAAGAAAATAGACTCTGCTAAGGAAAGCTGATCAAAGAGAATAAATGAGATCTTTACTAGGAAATATTTTGGTCAAAGGTAACCAAAAATAAAACCTATACATAAGGAAAAACTATTCTAATTAAGTCATATAATTTCTTAATTCCAACACCATAAAACTATCTCAAGCTAAAAGTTAAGTGACTGTCCCTTTTTTTGGGTCTAGTATGTGCTTTGACATGTTGATTAGATGTTCGAAACGGAAGAACATATAAAATTTTGATCGTCTTTGGATGCTATATTTGGGTAATCCTAATCATCATGTTGTGAAATGACATAGGCTCCAGGTAAAGTATTTTGTAACCAGTTTTTTATAATACACATTGATGAATATATAGCTTTTGAAATTAGTCTCTGGTCACCGAAGTTTTGGTGTTTCTCTCCTATGCGTTTCAGTCTCTTTGTTAGTTGATGGTTGAAAATGAAAGAATAAATCTAGTAGTGGTTTGTGCTTTTCATTTTTCTCTATTCCCTCCGAAATCATTGATCCAAATCCTCTCGTATGTTATTTTTGCAGGTCAGGTGTCTCTACACATGTTCTGAGGTCATTTTTGCCTATTGGACACCAATGCTGTGAATCTTGTTAACCTGATTTGAATAATTCATTTGGTAGGACTCCTGGAGGAGATGATGTGAAAGTAAGTACATTGTATCTTTAGTAATATATTGTATTTTAGGAATACATATATATTGTATTTTAAATAGAATATCGTAATCTTTATTTTGAGTAATGTGTTACCCTTTGTAATCGTTTCCTTGTTAAGGATAGCATCTCTCCTATATATACAATTGTAATAGTTAGGTGTCCAGAATGAACCAAATGTTTTTTTTCTAAAATTTGAATCATTCATTTTTCTAATTTTTTTCTCAACAATACCACTAACAGATTGAACCAAATATTTTAAACGTTCACTAGACAAATGTCCTAATTTTGAATGCTAAACATAAAAAGGAGATGTATTATCTAAAGGGAAGGATAACGCAGCAATGAGAGGAGACTCCTGAGGGACATGCAAGTGCTTCAAGATGTAGAGGTCATCAATTCTACGGCCTACCCTAATCTGTTTCTTGGAATTCCTATTCTGCACAACACAACCAGAAGAGAATATAACTTCAAAACCAGAATCAGACAATTGAATAATTGAAAGGAGGCTTAATATCAATTGAAAGGAGGCTTAATATTAATTGAGGAACATAAGAAGATGTAGTAGAGAGGATGGAACTCACATAAACAACTTGCATCGGAGAGTCATTGGTTGTGATGATACTAATAGGAAAATAGGAGACACAATGACTAAGGAGAGACAAATCAGAGGTCATATGATGTGAAGAGCCAGAGTCAAACAACCAAGGGTGGTTAAAATACTTGTGGTGTAAGTACCATGCAAACTTGAAGAACTGATAGTTAGGGCAGAAGCTTGAGAATGGTTCCCTGAATGATTCAAATTAGGTTAATAAGATTACATTTATTTGAATAAATTGTTTTTTATAAAATTACTTAAATATTTTTCTAAATTTTTTTAAGGGCTCAGATTATTTATGGGGGACCGAGATGCAGACCCCACACCCATCAATGCACCAATGGGTGCTATTAGATTTTTTGCTCACACATACACATGAATCTTGACTCTGGTAATTGGGTTGGAGAGCCCATCAATGCACCAATGGGTGCTATTAGATTTTTTGCTCTCACACATACACATGAATCTTGACTCTGTCTGGGAATTGGGTTGGAGAGCTTAAACAATTGTTCATCAGAGAGTGAGTTAGGTTTGGGGAGAAGGATTTTCAGGAATCGGATCGGGGAAGGAATAAGTGAGACCGGATATCACCTCACATTCCTCCAGTTCTGCTATTCACCACGAATTGTGTCCCGAAATCCATCCTGATCCGACGTGGATGGAAATGGCCCAGGAAGGACCCACTTTTTAATTTGGGCGAACTTCAAAACCGCTCCACCCACCAAAATTTTGAACCCGACCCACCCTCCCATTTTTAGAGGCAAATGAAGATCGTCGACCTCTCATTCTCTCTCTCTCTCTCTTTCATCGGGACCTCTGTAACACGACACCTCTCTCTTTGTCGACACCTTCGGATTTACGATCTCTCTCTCTTAGGTATTTGTGACCTCTCTCTCTCTCTCACACACACACAGGTATTTGCGATCTCGCTCTCATCTTCATCTGTGAAAAATTAGGGTTTTGTAGGTTTACTCATTGTTGAGCATTTTTGGGTATGAATGAATTGCAGAACCAGTTTTGCACCAGATTTGATTTCGATGCATTGTATTCTATCATATTTTCTAATGTTGCAGTTGGTGTTTCAATGGTAAGATATTTTCCAACTGCCCCCATTCAATTACGTGATACAATTGTATTCATATATTGTTTCTCCTCGTGTGCCCTGAAATGCCTATTGACACCTTTATGAGAATGGACTTTGAAATATTGGAATGTTGTTATTCATGAAACTAGTAACTCTTGCATATTTTGATTCATTCTGTCATAATGCTTATAGATTTTTATAAAACCTTTTTGAGGGCAAGAGCATGAGAATATATTGGGCGTAGAAGATAGCCACTTTTGATGTACTCTTTAATTTAAAGAATTGGCAAATTTTTGCCCTTTGTAAAAGATTACTGTGGTAATGAAAGTCTATATTATGCACATCTCTAGTTATTTGTTTATGCTTCCGTATACTTATTTTCAGTAATTTCATGATGGAATCTCTTAGCTCATTACTTTAGGCCCTTACAAGTTTTTTCATTGGCCGGTCATAGCCCATTATTAGTTTGGATCACGACAGAAGTGGTACCAGAGTAGAGTTATCGGATTCCAAGCAAAACCCAGAATTAGGAATGAGGCACACACTAGTTGTATCTAGAATTAGTGAAACATGTAACACTCCAAAAAGTTTAAACCATTTTTTGAAGGAAGGTACTGAGCATAAGAAAACAACTAATGATAATACTACTAATACCAATCCCCAAACAATCCATGTGATGAACCACAATAATCACAAATAAGTGCAGGAAGTCCATAAACTAGTTATTACAAATCGAGTGTTCCTTTAAAAATAAATTGTGGAAAATAAATAGATAAAATAAATAACTATGAATCATGCCTACAATGATCTTCAATGTGTTTTGGAACTCCACTCCAAGCTAGACCATTAGTTCTTTCTCTAAAAATAGAGGGTTAGGCAATGCCTAGTAGAAAAATCTAAACAAAAAATGTATATGATGATCGTGGGTGTGTGATAGTATACAAAAATAAGTATGTGATGCATGCATGAGAACCTTAAGGGTTTTAAGTGAATTATCAAGTTAAGAGTTGTTTTCTATTTTCTTCAATTCCATTTCCAATAAGTTAAAAATTATTTTCATTTCTTTATCAAAATAAGGTTGCCAATGTCCAATAATTAAAGAGTTTCGGCTAAATTCCGCGCTAGTAGTCCGTTAGTTAAACTAACCGTATAATTTCTCATATTACCTGACCCGTCGGGAGGGCCCAGTCAAGTTCCTATTGCGCAATGTCACGGGTACAAATACCCGTATATATAATAGTCAACTCAAGGATCACTATCCATTACAATCCAATTGATTGATTCCAAATTCCATATTTTCCAAAATTTCCATGTTAGGCCTAATGACCAAAATTCAAGTTTATACATGGGTTCCAAGGTGTCAATTTGAAATTATAAGGGCCAATGGAATAATACCAATATCAATTTCTATTTTTCCCAATTTTCTAAAACAAGTCAAAATTTAGGGTTTTCCACAAATTGGGGGTTTTCGATTCAAACTATGGGAATATCAAATTGACATCAAGGAAAGTCCATACAAGTGAGATTACAAATCCTAGACTTGATTTAAGACCCAAATAAGAACCGAAAAATAACCATACTTGCATCGACATGATTTGTGCAAAATTAAGAGGGAGAAGAAGCAAGACTAGTACACATACATACAAAAGTTTAGAGAACTCTACCTCAAATGAAAATTATGCTTACAACCATAGGTGAGGAGCTCTTAACAATGCCACGAACTAAGTATGCCAATAGATAGAGTTTGACGACCTCTCCAATGTTAATGAAGGTGAATTTCTTCGAAGCTTAATGGATCTTTGGTGGTTTTAGAGAGAAGGGAGAGAGAGAAATTGAGAGAGAGAAATTGAGAGAGAGATGAGAGTTACAGAAGAGAGAGAGAGATGATGTTCTGGTCGAAATAGATTTTCTCTCCCATATTAAGATGTGTAGGACATACGAGAAATGACCAAAATACTCTTAATGAGCTCTATCAGAATTTTTTCCCGACAACCCGTAACCGTTTACGGGCATAGTGGCAACCGGTTACGGATGCCACTGCCCATCCTTGCCTTGCAGTTTCCCTTGCAGGAACCAGTTGCGGGAGAGGAGAAGGGGTTACGAACATACAACATGGGAACCGGTTATGGATTCCCCGGGAACTGGTTACGGGTTTCCAGATGGGAAATCGGTTACGGTTGGGAGGGGGAACCAGTTGCGGCTTGCTCTGGTCCTTCTCCTTCCCTAACGCTAGAGTACGGGAACCGGTTACGGAAGACATTGTCACGCCCTGGATTTTCAAACCATTTTTTAAAACAATTTAAATAAAAGCAGGGGGATCAACACTTGTAGTATCTATGTACTTCATTCAATTCTCATTACATTCATTACATAATATGAATAGAAAAGCGGAAGGTAGAACAAATGCCAAACGTACAACTGAAGTGCTGAATAGAAAAGAAAGGTGAGAGTACATCCCACCCTCGGGAGCTAACAAAGTGCTAAAAGAAACCTGCTGTAAGCATCCCTGAAAACCCGGTAGCTGACTAAGCTCCAAGCTTAACAATCTCAACAAGTTCCTGTAACAACCTGTAGGGGGGACCACGAAGGTCTGAGCAACCACAGCTCAGTAGATAAACTCCTGACCACTACCAAATATGCACGGGCAGTGCATGCCTAGGAGGGGTCAGCACAAGTAGTAAAACTGTAAAGAGCAAGGGCAACAGTAGTGGAAACAACAGTGGTAAAGCTGTAAAGAGAAACACAAGTAGTAAAGCAAGAGAGAGAGAGCAACGCAAGCAGTAAAGGGGAAACCTAACTAAACGTCCGTCAACTAACCTCCTCAAGCGCAAGGGAAGTAGAGGTGTCAAGCCTAAAGTCTAATCCAACTCAACCTCAAGTTGTCACAACTCACTCTCTACTAAGGGAAAGAAGTCCACAATCTAAGTCGATAAGGTACCCAATGGATTACCAGACAAGAGTCCGCAAATGTGTGACGTATCTACATGTGTACATAATCCAAGGGACAGCTAATCAAGAGTCCACTAATTATTCACTCAAGAGTTCATTCGATCTTATCAACAGTTAGTTAATCTCACTTGTTGTTTATCCCGAATAAAGAACCGCGTAAGGAAAGTCCTAGAAAAGGCATTCCGTTTTGTTTATCCTATCCCCAAGACTCCTAGACAAGGCGTCTAATCCGTATAGTACTTTTCTCAAATTCGTAAACACGTTCTGTCATTGTATTCCTTTGTTTCCCAAGACTCCTAAACAAGGCGTCTACTTATCAAGGACCCCTAAATAAGGCGTCGCATAATTATTAATGTATCTTTTGAAATCCTGAACAAGGCATTTGTTTCATAGAGTGTTGCCAGAATCCTAACCAAGGCATTCCATCTTGTTTTCATAATGTTATAAACCCCTGAACAAGGCGTTCTCGCGCGAGTGTTTAATATTTGAAGTGTAGATGGGGCGAGGCTTGATTAACGGCACGTCTACCCACTAACCAATCCTATCGGTCATTCCCAAATAATGTTGGGAGGGCTCATGTTGCCCCCATTGTGCACAATGTCGTGGATGGAGCGACCATCCCAGGACCCACATGACAAGAGCGTCCTGTATCAAATATCCAATATCAATCCCCAATGATATGCAGTACCGCGGGATAGGGCAAACCCTCCTAACCCGGGTGGATTCCATCTCAACTGGAGCCTTGGGGCATGTAACCTCCCAGTCCCGTTAGTTTCCAAGAAACTAAGAAAAGCAGTAAAGTATAGGGGTTGGGGCAAAGACCTCCCACACCCGAGATGGATTCTCGTACGCCCGCCGTAACATTTTATCGTAGGTATCATTCTTGGTGTTCCATTTGGTTATGCTCACATTGATGATTCAAGATTATCCAAAGGTGGTCCTCGTAGAATCCATCCCCGTATTGGTGGTGCATTGCGTTCATTTCATTCATTTTATGTTTGGGTGAATCCAAAATCATTTCAATCATCCCGATAAAGCAAGTCCAAGACTAGATCAAGTTGCCAAAGGTTACCACGCCCTTTCCAAGGAAAGTCACCCAAATCATACGACCACCATAATGACAACCACGACCGTACCAAGGTGAGACACCACGTTTCATTTCACAAGTCCTATATAGTCTCACTAGTTAGCTCATTATCCAAACCGCTCGCTCAAAGTTCATTTCTATATTCAACACCCAACGTAGAGATTCTACACAAATCCCAAGCATATTAGTTTCATCGGGACCTACCTTAGTTATTAGATCATCTCCCCACCGAACATGTAACCCAATACTTGCCTCACGATATTCCTACGATCATTTTCTCTACCAAATATTCATTTAAGATCCACTAAGGACTTTTATCGAACATGTGGCGTCTAAGGAATTAAGGGTGACCAACTAACCGTTCAATCGCTAATCGACACTCCCAACATTAATATTTCACCCATCGACGCCTATTGATCCAAAGTTTGTGTAATTCTACCACGGGAAATCTATTTAGCCACAAAGACGATATAAGGGGAAACTAATACGAACTATAGCACAAGCATGAAAACTAAATACACACACACGTACATGCTTGATAATGATCAAGAATTTACCCACCGGAGCAATGGCCAGAAAGTCACCGGAATGTCACCGGAAAATGTCGCCGCAAATCGAACCCACCACCGCGTAGATCGCCTCATCCCCTACAACGTTCCTTAAGACCGCACCTCCATAGCTCCTCGCCGGAAAGTCGCCGGAATCTTTAAATTTGCCGGATGGATTCGCCAAGTGGGTTGCCGGAAAGCTCTTGGTGAGGGGAGCAATGTTTCTCCTTGGAGAAACTCCGTTAGAGGCTTGGAGGGATGTCGATTTGTAGAGAGAAGGGAGAGGAGAAATGAGGGTTTTTAGAGAGAGAGGGAGAGAGATACATTTTTGGGGGTTTTGGGCTGAGAAATGAGTTTGGATCACTCATTACACGAAAAATAAGTATATATATGCCCCTGGGAATGACTAAAATGCCCCCAACTTAAGCTGCCAAAAATACAGTCTGCGCAAACCGTAACCGGTTATGCCTCAAACCATAACCGGTTACGCTATGCACGGTAGTTTCACCAAAACGCTGTCGGAGAGTTTGGAGCCTAACTTCTTCGTCCGAACTCCGATTGAGACGATTTAAGTTGCGTTAGATTTATAATTGAATTCTCTACGACATTGGTGAAGAATGTTTTCGAATTCTGAAAATATTTCGGAGTCATAATAGGCCTAGAGGACCCTCGATATATTGCC
>NMUG010013511.1:0-10091 GCA_002855965.1 Monotropa hypopitys
TTGTTGATTTGTTTTGAGACGCCCCAGCCGGTAGCTCTTCTCAAACCAATTCACCACGTCAAATGTGTATCACATAACCAAGAAGGTACTCACGCATCCACCCACGCCAAAATATGCATGTTCCAAGCCCAACAACATGGCATGGCACTAAACTCACACCAAGTCTAGACCATAATATGCATTCGTACCCAGCTTTCCCATGGTTAATCGAACACGCACTTCTTTAGTCCACGCGCTTCTCTCCAACAATCAAGTAACGTCCAACGCACAATCACCAAGAGGAACAATGAAATGCGATCATCATGTGTCACCCAACTAAAGAAACGAAGTGGCCCATCATGTCACATGGGTGATTCACAATGTGGAACACAACTCGAGTGGAACCTTACAAGGAAACCGAAAGGCTTGAAGACATGCATCAAATGAAGTACAACTTAATTTGATGCAATCGAGAGGTCAACAAATCCTTCAACGAGTAGTCAACCAGGCACAACAAAACACTAGATACAAAGGACTCTAATTTAGTGCCACAGATCATCAACCGAAGAAACATCAATTCATGGCTCACGGCCAATCGAACACGAGGCTTCCAAAATTTCCAAGACCCACTAACCTACGGTCGATGAAACACATGGTACAAAAGTATGTGTTAGATGAAACAACAAAGGAGAAGTCGAAATCTCTTTCACCACTAGAGTTTCAATACCACAAAGTGGATACACCACTTGTGCTCAAAACACGACTGCCAAAGAGATGGTCTATCAAGGACAAAGAAAGGGAACTCCCGATAAGGATCACACCGATCAAAGACAACACCAACCGAGTCAAAGAAAAGAGATGCCAATCGACAAAACATATAGGTGTCTATACAAGAATAGTCTACATTAGGGTCAGGATAGAACAATTGCACAAAGTGACACCAATCACTTCAAAGAATTTAACACTTACAACATATTCACAGGGGCGAACTTTCAATCCATACCTAACCCGAAGAAAATACACAATGGTCTAACAAGTCGGCATGTGGTAAGGGACATGCCAATAGAACTCACAACAATGAACACACAAAGCATCAAAGATGCTACAACTACTTACAAGCCAAGGATTGGCATCGACAGGATCACCTTCGCCACTTGATTGGAGAAGATTTCAAACAACGAGATTCATTCGAAGCATCCAAGGTACAACTTGCAATCATCCAACTAACTCGCAAAGGAAGCAACTAAAGTCATTTAACCAAGGAGACCCGAACTAATACAAGAAAGATAAACAATTTTCATGGAACACCTAGGCTTCCACACGAACAGTAAGCCCAAACAACAACAAACGGACATCGATGTCGAATTTCTCATGACCAACCGGTCTCAAACCAAGGCAAGGCAAGAGTTCAAAAGGGAAAAAAGGTACGTCTCAGACGAGCTTACACTCACGAACTAACCAACAATGGCACCACAAAGCCTACAAAATCCAAAACGGGCACAAATAATTCCATCTCGCGAAGAGATATGACCGACAGGTCATACCCCTTAAAGAAGAATACTAGAAAATCTCGGTAACACCTCAAGATTTCTACAAAAATAGAAGAGGAGACACAAACTCGAATGGACCATAAAGCCTATTTTACCAACCATTACACGAGCGTTCACACCCCAACATGGAAAGACAACCAAACTCTAGGATTTAAAGGGTTCCAAGGGGTACTAATAATCACCAAACCAAAGCCAAAGTTACTAAAATCCCACTACAACGTGCCAACAAACCCCAAGTTCCGCCTTACCAATGACAAGACGAGGGATAACTACAATAACAACCTCGAATACTTCCACAAATCTCATCTTACCACAAACCACAATCTCAACTCTAGAGAAACAGAGGAGCCTAAGACCAAATAATAACCACAAGAGATGCATCATGATTGCTAGGAAAGAGGACACAAGAGTACACAATTACCGAAAGGCAACTAGACTTGCCACAAGAGAACAATACTCAGCTTCCAAAAGGATGGAGAACTCAATATTCATGGAAGGAGACAGAACATGCAGGATACCTCTAAGACAAAGAGTCAAGGTGCAATAGTGCACAACAAGCACACAGATACAATCGAAGAACAATATAATGACCAAGAGAACCCATGGAGACTAAGTGTCTCCCCACGGCTCCAAGGTATTCGAACCGAAAGCTCTTATACCAAATTGTCACGCCCCAAATTTTCAAACCATTTTTTTGAAATACCATTTATATAATAAACAAGGGGTTACAACTATTTGCCATTCAGATATAGTTAGCTAAATTTATCATTACATCACGCAGCAGTACAAAGTAGAAATAAAAACGAGATACAAAAGCGGAAGAAGTGAAGTGCAACATATGACTACAATTGAAGTACTAAGACTGAAGTACAATATAAAGGAACTACAACTGAAAAAACTGTAACTGAAATTAAATGTGCAAGAAAGGCTACTGAAACTGAAGTACTAGCCGAGCCCAAGAAAATTTAGCAGCTGACTCGAACTCCAAATCAACAAGTCCTCCTAGCCCTGCAACACAGAACTAGAAAAAGAGAAAAAGGAGGGTCTGAGCGAACCACATCTCAGTGAGAAAACCCCTAACTACTACCAAGCATACATATGCGGTGCGTGCCTACATGTCCACATGCAATATGTACAAAAGCAGTGAAGAAACTCAAGGCAGTGAAAGACCCAAGCCACATGTGGTAAAAACCTACCTTAGAACAATAGTGGACAGAGGCGTGCAGCCAACAAAGTGTATCCGATAAAATCCTCAACCTCAAGTGAGTGCAAAGGGAGTAAGACATTCTAGGTCCAAACGAAGTAAATTCTAACACAACCCAACCAACCTTACCACTAAGGTAAAACAACTCTAAGGATCTACTAAGGATCCCAAACCAAAGAAATACTAAGATGTCCAACAACAACTCACTCCACGAACTTCACTAACTATCATTATCATTATGTATTAGATTTACAAGTAACCTTGGATATTTGAGGTAATTCTTCCTTTTATTTCTATCTTTCCATTTCATTTGCGTCACAACATGGATAATCCACGGAATTCCTAGCCAAGTCCATTCCGGTTATCCTACCATCCTCATTACATTTTGCCGATCGTTTTATAACTTTACACTAGGACTAAATCCAAGAATACCCTTATAAGTCCATTCTTGATTTATCCTTTCATGTTCTTTTACCATCTTTGAGAATCGTTTAATATTTGATTGGGTCCGGCATAGTAGCTTGTCGACACACTATCCTTTCCATCCATCGTTCTCCAACTCGTTGTGAGGGCCAAGTGATCCCCATTGTGCACAATGTCGTGGATGGAGTGACCATCAAGGGAATCCCATCATAAGTCCATTCCCGTATAGATATACCATCGTTCCCCAATTCTTTAAGAGGGCCAGGTTACCCTTTGATTCCACGTCATTAAATACTTCCGTTTCATTCCCTAGCCAACGCTAGTCACGTTTCATGGCATTATTCCTTAGGTGTTAATCAACCCCTATCGTTGCTACCATGCCTAGTCAAGGCCATTAAACCAAATTATTCCATTTGGTCCACATTTCCACGTCAACTTATTCGATCACATTTCTCTTCATTAAAAGTTTCCCAAGTGATAGATTCAAGGTTGGGTACGAGTAGCCCTCATAGGGCACATCCTCCATAGTTGATGTTCATTGATTACATTAAATGTGTTATCAAGTCAACACAATCCAAACTCAATATTAATTAGATTAATGGGGAGAATCCACGGATTCTATCCTTCACCATGTTAACGATTCATTCAACACTCGCCCTTGACAAGCTCAAGGGATACCAACGAGTTTGAGGGTACATACAACCGTGACGACACCAAGGGAAGAACCCACACCAACTAGGAGGAGCCACCACAACAACCAAGAGGTCCAACTAGACTCAATTTGACTCCAATGGTCCACTTAGGACTTTTATCGAACACTCGGTGTCCCATAGGCTCTACGGGACTTATTGTGATTCTCAACACTCAACGTACTCAATTGTTCTACACACGAGTTCTACGAACATCCTAACATCACGACTTATGATTTTAACAATTCAACAACCCCAATTCATCATTCATTTAAGTCGTACGACCATACCACCATCAATACTTGCCCAAAATACAATCCAAACTTCTCATGGACATTTCGTCGAACACACGGTGAGCGTAAGTCGCTAGGGATACCGAATACCCCAACAATCTCTCTACTTAATCCTCAATCGCAACCCAAAGCATAGATTACAAACCTAGACTAACTCTAGGTCATAAAATCAGATTTGATGATAATGAGTACAAGAATGAAATCTATGTACACACATACATACTAAATAGTAGAGAGGAGTTTACCCACCGGAAAAGTCACTGGAGCTCGGAGGTCACCAGAAAAAATCCTTAACACCACCACGATCCGAACTCACCATTGCAAAGATCTCCTCAAGCTCTCCAAGGTTATTGAAGATCAAATCTTCAAAAGAGTGATGGATTTGAGTAGAGAGAGGAGAGAAGGGAGGGGTTTTAGGATTTTAGGGAGAGAGGGAGAGAGTGTTCGGGCGAGAGGGGTGAGGGAAATGAAGTGTGGACCGAAAATAAGTGAAACCCGAACTTAAAACACAAATGGTCGCCACATCATCTGGACGAGACCCCCATCGTCTAAACAAAGACCAACCATCGTCTGGATGGACACCACCCTGATCCGGACGAAGCCTCCTGAAGCACAACCCCACTCTTCTTCTACCTTCGTCCGGATGGTACCAACCCGTCGTCCAGATGAGCCTCCTAGAAATGGTCCAGAACAACTTCAAACTATTCCCAAACCTCGCCGACGCAACCCCAGACATTTCCTCAATGTTCTAAACATCGAATAAGTGTCCTAAGGCCATGTCGCGGCCTTCCGCGAAGCCACGAACGTCAATAGCGATCAAACTAACGATTTTAGGACCTACCGAAACACCTCATTAACAACCGAATCACAAGCCGAGGAAGAAAATCCAAGGCTAAGAGATCAAAATCAATTTAAAGCTCCCTGAGACATATTTCGAAACCAAAGAATTAAATTTAAAAGACTTTGGAAATCCAAGTCATTATAGTGAGACATGAGGATTGGGTTATCGATAACCACTAATTCTGGGTTATCGGTAACCAGGTGTCGGGGATTAAAAATCTATAGAGCAGTTAATGAAGGGTAATTTTGGATTTTTACCCCTTAATCAATTCCTAAACACACTAAATTGCATTAGGGCTATTTAGCATCATTTATATCCACCATTCTTCCATCTAAACCTAGAGAGAAAAGACTAGATAAGTAACAGAGAGGAGCATTTGGTGAAGAAATCCTTGAGGATTGAAGGCATGTTTGAAGATTGAAGAAGGATCTTACTACATTAGTCTATATCCTTGTTAAGTAGCATTAATCTCAAATTTTCTCAAACTTTCTTCCCTTTGATTCATGGTTTACATTGAATAAATCGTGTATGGACCCATGGGTACAAGTATGTCGTACCCAATAGAGGGATCTCTAAGTTGTATAAAAAGAACTTCTTGTTTGTAGAGATTTTTGGGGAAAATACACGTTTTGATTTCGTATGTAGTTGTTAGATACGTTGTTGCATGTGTTCATAGGGTTAGATGATAGATCGGTGGATGGATTCAACTTTTCTATGGGTTTCATATAGGTGTATGTATAGACCCTAGATCACCGTAGGGCCAGGTGTGCATATATCGTGAGATTTGGGGTTATATGTCGTATATCACTCATTTTAATCACGGTGCATGTGTAAGGCAATATGAACCCTAATTGAATTCATGCATGTGTAAGCATAGGGTTTTAATTGGAGTTTGTTTGAGTATATATAGGGTGAATATATGGAATGCATGGACTCTTTGTGTTAGGGTGTTTCCCTAATTTGCACATCTCTTACTTAATTGTTTAAATTATGCCATATATTAATTTGTAGGCATTGTGATAGGAAAGGATCTAGTGAATCAAAACACACCGTAAAAATAAAGGTGAAATCTTCCTAAACAACCAAAGTTAGTGTATGAGGTACATTATTTCAATAGTATACATTTTATTTACTTTTGCTAAAGGTGGCCTTCAGGCAAAATCATAAAGGTGGCCTACGGGCATTCTATAATGGTTGAGAATTTTATAAATCAATTCTTGGAATTTTAATTTCATTTCTTGGATTTTTGGTTGATTTATAATTCCAAAATCCTCATTTTGTTGGTAAAATGGTAAATTCTCAGAAGTGGACCTTTGTTTAGGAGAGTGGAATGATATCGGGATGGTTGGGGTTGATTTGATCATGTGTTGGGTGGCCCAAAGGCCCCACACCCAATCCCCCACCTCTCTATTGCATCTCGATATGGGGCAGTACCCCCATTCCTTCCCCAAGTGCATTTCGATATGCACTGTGGGAGGGGGCAAACCCTTTTGCATTTCGATATTTGCCAGGGCATTCCCATTCTGGCAATTTCATTTCGATATGCACTAGTCCATATATCGAAATGCATTGCCACTAATCCCTCCTCTGTGTTAAATGTTTGCCTTGCATTTCGATATTTAGAACCTTGCATTTTGATATGTAGGTTCTCTGGCCCTCCATTTCGATATGTGGTCCCTCCTCTTTTCTCTTGCATTTTGATATGCAAGCCCTCTGTTTAAGCCTCCGATATAAACAACAAGCATGCATTTCGATATGCAGCTTGCTGTATATCAAAATGTGACTGCTAGGCAGGTTGACCAGCAAGCTTACATATCGATATACAGACTTGTGCTATATCGATATGTGGTGTCGGCAGACTATTTTTTGGGGAATTAAATGAGAGTGTTTTGGTCTTTTCGCTTGTGTTTTATACATGTCTAAGAGGAGATAAAACCCTATTATCTCATTCAGAACACATTACACACTCTCTCTACCGTATCCTCTCTCTATATATATATTCTCTCCAAATCTCTCTCTCCTCTCTCTACATTTCAAGGAGATTGAGTGGGTTTTTTAAGAATCCCTCTTCACAATCCTTGAAGAGGAGACCAAGGGCTACACACTGGTGTGCTTGGAACGTGTGTGTATCAAGACCCCTCGTCTAGGGCTTTTCTTGGTTTATCCTAAGAGGTAGAGTCTTCTACTCCTTATATCTCTAGGGCTGGTATTCTCTCTTCCCCCTCTCAATCTTTTCCAAAGATGAGGACGTTTTCATGTTCTATGTGGTGGATTGAGTATACCCTTCAATTACTTGGGGGTTAGTGTTCATATGGGTCTTATTAAACTCCTTATGTGTTGATACCCAAATTTTGGCTCGGCTCCCACAAGTTCAGAAGTCAGCAAAACGATCTTTTTCAGTATCCGTATGCACATCCGGAATGTTCAGACTCACCGCGAATAGCCCTGACGTCAGTCAAAATTCTCAGAACGACAAACCCGCAACGGTAAAGTGTTGAGGAACATTTACCCGTCTCAGAATTCTATTTCGATACATCAATCACGACAAACTTCAAACGGACGGCACTAAAACCGCATCCGAATTGGCAAACGGGCCGGCACAAGCAGAATTCTACACGAGCATCCGAAATTTTTCTTCTGAGGAGAATATCGAAGACGAGCATATTACAGAGAAGCAGATATAAAAACTGACTCCATCCGATCCAGCACTGGAATTCAGTTAAGGATAAACGTCAATATGTTCAGATTTCCATGCAACAGTCAGCCGGTCTCGGAAATCAAAGAACGTATTTTTCACGGACCTCATCTTCAAAGTCTGACATTCCCTACGGAACAGATTTTCTGGAAGTCGAGCAGTCCAGAAGGTGCACCAACCGCTTCTCAAATCAGTCAGAATATCAGAGCCGTATTTCAGGGTTTTTCTGGAAAGTGTCCGAATCAAGCCCGGGATATTTGTTATATTCGTGATCCAACACAGCGATCATGAATATAAAATTTAAAATGTTAAATTTAGAGTTCTCCGAGGGGACAGCAAAGCGTAAATAGAAGCTTCGGACCAAGATCAGAACTCCGGGATACTTTTTCGATTTTAAATGTATTTTCTTTTATTTTTAATTAATTTTCCGTCAAAGATAAGCTCAAACCGACCTTGGAAGCTTCCTAAAATATCAAGCCAACACGTGGCTGGCCAGCCATGCGTTTTGGCAGATATTTTTCTCTATGTCGCAACTATAGTTGCGACATAACCCATTATATATAGCAACTCACCACAATAACAATCCAGACCGAATAACTTTATTCCAAGTCCATTTCAACTTCAGATACCAAAGCCTCCAGGCATTTCTCTCAAATTTCTTCCAAAAACAACACAAACTTTGACCAAAAATTCGAAAAATCAAAATCCAACCAAGAACAAGCCTCGTTCTTGAAGTATTCTCGAGCTTATTTTTCTTTGGTAAATTAATTTGCCTCTTACTCTCGGGAGACTCTTGATAGTCTTCTAATTTATAGTTCGGTATTAGTCAATCGGCCGCATCCGATACTATACCCTACTATGTTTTAAAGAAGCTATCTACAGAAGTTGTCTCCTCGATTTGTACAGATCTAATTAATATATTTGCCACAATTTTTTAATATTCGTCTTTTATCGCTTTCAAAACCCATATCTGTTTAAAGAATTCGTTATTTTATGTCTTTCTCCTCGTTAGAATTCGGCACATGCTTGGCTATGCCGGCTCCGCTGTCGCATATGAGAAGAACATAAAGACGTCTTCGCCCTAAAATATCATATCAATTGTTGCCGTCTAGCTCGGAATATATCCAGCTCGGTTATATACGATATCTTATCAATTGTTGTCGTCTAGCTCGGAATATATCCAGCTCGGTTATATACGATATCTTATCAATTGTTGCCGTCTAGCTCGGACTATATCCAGCTCGATTATATATATGATATCTTATACCCCCTGTCCATATATACATTACAACATATTCATTCTATTTCTCTTCAGCGATTAACTTTTGCTTTCCCCCAAAACACTTTCAAACACAATTAAAATCCTGTATCCGTTGTCTGAAGTGAAAGCTTGCAGTAGCTATCAGAATCGGATCGAAGGAATACCTTGTGACTCGGATCATTTCCGAAGCACTCGATATCTCGGAAGGATTTTTTCCACCCTTAAAAAAAGAAAGTAAAAATCCCTTCCCCTGATTTTTAAAACCCAGTCGAAGCTCTGTCCGATTGGTAAAAACGATTCTTCTTCCAAAGCCCGGTTAAAACATATTCCGGCAATTTTTACAGAAAAACATTTTTCCAGTCGTCTGTCCGACTGAAAAATACCAAAACACTTTAAAAAATAAAACCAAATTCCACGATTCATTGTCCGAAGTGAAAGCTTGCAGTAGCTGTCGGAATCAGATCACTGGAATGCCTTGTGACCCGGGTCATGCCGGTTCACTTGATATTCTTTGGAATTTTCTAAACAAAAAAATATCCTATCTTTTCAAAAAGCGGTCGAAGTTCTATCCGACCTATTTCAAAACATTCCTATTCAAAAATAGTCGAAACTCTGGCCAACTAAAAAATCGTTTTCTCAAACGCGGTCGGAATTCTGTTCGATCGTAGAAAAATATCTTTCAAGGATTTAGCCGAAGTTCTGCCCGGCTAAAATCCAAAATAGATTTCAAGGCACTGTCGAAGTTCCGTCCGACTGCCTAAAAACAAAATGGCTCTTTTTAGTTAGAATTCAGTCCAACTACAAAAAATGTTTTCCGACACTTAGCCGAAGTTCTGTCCGGCTCAGAATAAAATCCATTTTCAAAACATAGTCGAAGTACTGTCCGACTGTCATAAATTAAATTAACAAAACAATATCATTTTCAAAATATAGCCGGAAGTCTGTCCGACTGTAGAAAATCATTTTTCGCCGAAGTTCTGTCCGGCTCAAAAATAGCCTTTTTCATCAAAACCGGGTCAAAGTCACCCGTATCTCTTTCAAAAATTTCCCTTACCGAAACCGGGCCGAAATCTTCCCGTCAACAACTATTTCCAGGAGTCTTTTCATTTCATACATAAAATTAGTAATAATTTTACATTTCTCTTAGCCGAGAAAA
>NMUG010013512.1:0-10091 GCA_002855965.1 Monotropa hypopitys
TTGAAACTAAAAAACATAAAATACAAGGGATTTATGGCCAGAATTCCCATTATTATTTTGGGATCATTTCAAAATAAATAGATCCATTTGATATAGAAATCTTTTTTAGAGTCAAATATCCGACCACATTAACGGCCGTCGGAACGAAAGTTAAGGCAAAACCCTAAACGTCGTCATCTGTCTCAGGAAGGAATGAAAACGGACAACTGGCTTCTCTCCTCTTGTTTCGTTCTTCCAATCACTATGGTTTATACTCTCTCACAAAGCTTCTCTTTTGGCCTTCGAAAATCCTGAGACCTTGATCTGCCTCTTCCAGTCTCAACTGGCTTAGGGTTTACAATCTTCAATCGCACCGCAGTACCCAGGTGTAAAATCTGTTAGTTCCGTTACATTCACTTGGTGTGCTGATCTTTTATAACTGGGCGTTATTCGTTCGGCTGTTACCTTGTATGTCTGATTTTGAAATCCTTGATTTTCTTGCCCCTGTTTCATTTATTTTTTGATTGAGTTTGCGGTATATCCTTATGGGGTATATGACTTCCCCTGCAGTTATTGTTGATTACCATTGTTGGTTCTTGTATCTGTCTCCTCAAGTATGTAATTTACATTGATTAGTCAAATTTTGGTCACTTTCTGTGCATACATCCACTCCACATTAATAAGGAAAGTAAACAAGTTCATGCTTACATCCATAAACGTGCATGTGGATTTCTGCACATCCGTTGCTAGGAATGAATCAATGTCAATCTGGTTGTATCTCATTATTTAGTAGTGTTTGTTGCATGTATCCATGTGAACATTGGTTCTCCAAATTTTCTCACTTGATTCGTAAGGACTTGGTAGCTTCTTTGTCTGGTTTCTGTTTGTTTTCCAATTAGTCAGCTGCTAGAGTTATTTTGAAGTGGAGGAACAAAACTTTTGTTATGATTTTCATCATTACAAATACTGAAGTGTATCTTTCTGATAAATATTCATGCATAATTCTTTGCCAATAAAAGAAATTTGCATGAGCAAGCCAAGTTTTAGGTTTGGTTGTAATTATCTGCTATGATGTGACATAATTAAGCTGTACATTGATGGTTTGCATGTTTTGCCACATCCCATGCTTGAGTGATTGTCCAATTTATCAGCTGTTAGGTTCCAAGATTTTGCGCGCTGTGACTGACAAAAGAAACAGAAATTAATCTACTGCTACCGTCTTGTGCGTATCTAATTTTGAATTTTTCCAGTCAACATATGTAAACTATTTTTGACACGAAGCTGAAACTTAAATCTAACAAAGTAGTACTTACATGTTATCTCATTAACTTTCCTTTTGCTATTTTCATATGGATGTTCCTAGCTACAATCCTCTGATTTTGAAGGCACTGTTTGCTAGTATGTGCCCATCTTTGCAAAATGTAGCTGATCTAACAACCGGTTCCTTTTCTTTGATCCTATAGATCCGTACTTGTTGATGCTTGGTGGATGTTAAAGCCTTGACTCTGAGCTAGCATGGGTTTTGATAACGAGTGCATAGTTAATATTCAGTCTCTTGCCGGAGAGTATTTCTGCCCTGTTTGTCGTCTACTTGTCTACCCAAACGAAGCACTTCAGTCACAGTGCACCCACCTATATTGCAAACCTTGTTTGACATATGTTGTGGGCACTACCCGGGCCTGCCCCTATGATGGATACCTAGTGACAGAAACGGATTCAAAGGTTAACTTTGCTCTATCACCCTTTCTGCTTGTCCGTATAAGTGTTATCTTTTTATTCCGATGTTATTTAATCACATCCTCTCTCTCTCTCCTCCCTTTTTTCCTCTTCAGCCTCTCATAGAATCAAACAGAGCACTTTCGGAAACCATAGAAAAAATAGCAGTTCATTGTCTCTATCGCCGGAGTGGATGCCAATGGCAGGGTCCTTTATCCGAGTGCATTTCCCATTGTTCTGGGTGTGCCTTTGGGAACTCCCCGGTTGTATGCAACAGGTGCGGAATCCAAATTGTGCATCGTCAAGTCCAGGAGCATGCACAGACATGTCCCGTGAGTGCATAAAGGCCCGTTATTTTGTATTCATAAAATACGATTCCAGTGTTTTATTGATTAACAGTTTTCATTCATACTTTTTGATAACATGGTGTGCAGTCTCAAGCACAACAGGCCGAGGGCATTCAGGATGCTGCAGCCATGGCCACAACCACATCATCTAATCCTCAACAGACGCAGACTGTTAATCAACCCGGGGTATCAAATTCTCAGTATCAGACTTCACATACCGTTGCTGCCCTTCCAGGTGGACAGATTCCCAGTACGCAAGCTATTGCTAGTTCTCAGGCTATTGCTGTTGCTCCGGCTTCAGTGCCAACTTCAGAACAGTTGTATCAGCAACAATATCAGCAATACTACCAGCAGTATCCTGGATATGATCCTTATCAGCAGGCTTATCAACAATACTATCAACAACAGGCCGTTCTGCAATATCAGCAGCATCCTCCACACATGCCAGGGCCACACCTATCTCTGGTTTACACCCAACCCCAACCCCAACCCCATCTTCAGTCCCAGGCACATATTCAACCCCAGACTCACCCTCTTCCCCAAATGCAACATACTCAGGCACATCCTCAACCTATTCAGCATGCTCAGGCTCCAGTGGCTGCGCAGATTTCTGGCAACCCACAACTCCATCCCTCTGTGCAACATCCTACTCAAATGCAGTCACAGGCTCACCCACCACCCCATGGTCATCCCCAGCTGCAGACCCAACTTCAGCATCAGCCATATGCTGGAACCCAGGCCCATTCACAGGAGAATCTGAACGAGCCTCATTCACAACAACCAATTCAGATGCCTCAATATCAACAGCCTCAACTACAGTTTCAACATCCACAGCCACAACTTCCGCCTCATCCCCAGCAACAAACTCTTCCACAACCCCAGATTCAAGCTCACTTGCCAGCTCAGTCACAAGGACCAGTTTACCATCCTCATCCCCAACTCCAGGTGCCACCTCTACCTAGTCAGCCTCCCACTATAAATGCTCAGCCACAGACACAATACTCACAGGCACACACAGTTACAGGTAATCAATTGTATCCACAACATCAGGCTCATCAGCAAATGCAGGGGGGAACCCAGCACCCCCCTCACATGCATGTCCAAAGTGTACCTATTTCTCAGCATCATGTCCAATTGCCTGTTCAATTCCCTCAACCTCCTCCTCAAATTCATCCACCTCAATCTCACGCTCCAATGTCAGGTCAGCAACGGCCTGTTTTGTTGCTTCCACAGGGTCAGGTCCAAAATGTCCCTTCGGTGCAACAACCAATTCATCCTCATGTTCAGCAGCCTAGTCATCTGGGCCAACAAGGTCCTATTGTGCAGCTAGTGCAACAACCAGTACCTCAGCAACATGTTCAGCATCAGCAGGCATTTCCTGTGCAAGCATCGGCTCCGGCTCAGAATCAGTTGCATCCACATGACCATCTCGTACAGCAGCAGCAGTTTATGCAGGCTCAGTTGCGCCCGCCGGGCCCACCCCACTCGATGCAGCAAAATTCTCTTGCCTATACGTCATTGCAGCAGAATGTTGGACCCTCAAATGGCTTGCCACCTCACCAGTCTCAGAATTATGCTGCAAGACCTATGATGCCAAATGGGACACAATCACAACACTTTCCACAACCTCCAGGATTAGTGGGTGTAGCTCAAGCCAAGCCGATGCAGTTTAGTGGAAACCAGACTATAACAAATCAAAATCATCTGCCAAGGACTAACAACCAACTGCATGTGTTTTCTGAACACGTCCAATCTGGTACCTCAAAACCAACTGGGGTTGAGAGGCAAGGTGATCATGTACCTGGGAAAAGAGTATCTGATCAAAACAATGGTTCACCCTTTCACAGAATTGCTCAAATCGAGCCAAATGGTTCGGTTCCAGCATCCAATCTTGGAGCTCTTTCAAGTGAAGTGAAAAATCTCAAATTGGAGTCTGGTGTACAAAAATCTATTGGTGGAGATGAAGAAAGCAACATTCAGGTTGATGTACATGGTAAGGATTCAAGCTCAGATTTGCATGCAGCAGGAATTTCTTCATCGGAGCCAGCAATCAAGCATATGTTGAAGACAGAGTGCGATAAGAGTAAGGTGGAGTCCTCTCCTGGTATTACATCTGTTGAAATTGTAGCTGCTGAACACAAAGATGCAACTGATGGTCCTCAACGAGGCGAGCATTCGGCAGGCAATGATATGTCACAATCAGAAGCTTTAAAAGACCAGAGTGTGAATTTACCAAAAGACGCAGTTGATGCAGGCACGCTGGTACCTGGTGGGGCTAATAAGGGCTCAAAAACTTTAACTCTGGCTACAACTTGTATTCCTGACAGTTCTAATTCTCGAACTCCTATTAATGGTGGTGGTTGTTTGCAGCATGGTTCTCAAGAAAGAAATTTGAGTCAGTCCCATGGTGAGGTGCCTGGCAAGGGCTTTATGCCTCCTACGCATCTTTTTCCACCAACTGATCAAGGAAGGCATCAACATATGGAAATTCATTATGGACCTTCCAATCATCAACAGGAAGCACCTTTGCCTGGCCCCCCATATCGTGCAGAAGTGCCAGGGCATCCCCCAGACATTTTAAGGCCTCAAGGACCTGGCCATTTACCTCCTCCACCACCACAGCCATTAAATCCACCAATGCATTTCCAGCCATCTTCACAGAAGCAACCTCATGGTGCTTTCCATCATGAAATTGCTTCAGGGGGGATCCCAGGTCCAAGCTCAGCAGCATTTGGGCAGGGACCTAGTCATTTTGGTCCTCCGGAGAGAACGTTTGAACCACAATCTGTTGCTCCTCAAGGGCATTATAATCAGGGTCATTTGCCTCAACCACATGCTGAGTTCCCCAGGATCTCTCAAGGTGAACTTCCTGGCTCATTCAACTCACCGGGTGCAATAATGGGAAGGGCACCACCACATGGCCCCGACGGGCAGTTTAGTCAGCAGCCTCCAATTAATATGACTGGAAGTGATAATTTTTCAAAGAAAAGGCCCCACTACTTGGATGGTGGACAACCTGATTCCCATTTCGTTGGCTCTTTTGATCGTGCTGCATTTGGACCACCCCCTGGTATAGATTCTGGTGTGATGAGATTGAAAGAGATCAGAGGTATTGATTCCTCTTCTACACTTGGTTTCCATGGAGAAAGATTCAAAGGTCCAATAGAGGAAGGTTTGGGTCGATTCCCAAAAGAACCAGCTTCGCATGGCGACCGAGGTGAATTTGAAGATCTGAAACAATTTCCTAGGCACCCCAATTTTGACAACGAGCCTGCATCAAAGATCGGGAATTACCATTCCTCGTCGAGGTTTAATGATACGGATCTTCTTGTCAATGTACCTCATGGAGGAAATTACGATGCTGGATTACAGTTACATCCAGGTGCTGGTGGTCCTAGATTCTTGCCTCCCTATCGTCCTGCTGGTCCAAGTGATGCTAGAACAGTTGGTCCTGATGGTGCTATTGGTAGAGCTGATCCCACCCACCCTGATTTTCTAGGACCAGTTCCTGGATTTGGTCGGCATCATATGGACCGTGCGACACCTAAAAGCCCGGGTAGAGAATATCCTGGCTTCCCACCCCGTGATTTTGGGGGTATTTTTGGTTTCCCTCATAACCAATCAGGCCTAGATGACAGTGAGGGCCCACATCCATTTGGTGTGGGGCCCAGAACCTTCAACTTTCCTTCAGATCTCGTCGGTAACTCATTTCATGAAAACAGGTTTCCTCTTTTACCTGGCCACTTGCGAAGAGGCAAATTTGATGGGCCTGCTAATGTGCGGAACAGTGATTTGTTCGGGCCAGACATTATTCCTAGCCATTTAAGGGGAGGTGAATTTTTGCCCCCTCGAAACTTACCTGGTCATTTACGTTTTGGTGAGCCTGCTAGTTTTGGTGCTTTTACTGGTCATTCGCGTATGGGGGAGTTGGATGCTCCTGGAAATTTTCCGCATCATCAACCTTTTGGCAAACCACTTGGAAGCAACGAATCCGTCCATCCACGTCTTGGTGAGCCTGGATTTAGGAGCAGTTACTCAACCACTGTAAGTGCCGCCAAATTTTCCTGCCAATCTTGGTTATCCCTCCACCTCCTCTTTTGTTTTTTCTATCGCTCTTACCTGTAACTTGTAAATATGGACATTGTTTATGGCATGGAAGGCGTTGGATGCATAATTCTTGGATTGTCTATGCAAATGTATAGCGTGGGTTTAAGAAACTTAGTCACGAACACAACGTGATATTTTAAAAGGAAAAACATTAAGATTTGACATATTAATGACCCAAATCACTTTCACAGGTACTCCGAAAATGGAGGCGTACGCGTACCATGTACGCCACGGGTACGGGTACGGTGATGCACGAAAAAATATGTACCAGGTACGCTTTGTTGTTGTGAGTATGGGGAGGGTACGGGGATGGGTATGAGGATGGGTACGTTTGGAGTTAAATTGAAAGTAAAAAACCTTGATGGGTTCCACAGAAAATAGAAAATAATGTTTGGGTGTTTGTGTAATTTGAAAATAAAATTAAAAGAATACATTTATATCCCCAAATGCCCGTCTCACCATTCCCTCACCAAAATTGAAAACCCTAGTGTGTTCCATTGCCCGTCACCATCACCATTACTGTCGGCGTCCGGCTCCCATCACCCTTCACCGTCCGTTGGCGTTCGGCGTCGCCTCTCCCGACAGTGCTTGCCTCTCCTCTCTCTTGCCTCTCCCGACAAATAGTGATCGCCTGCTCGTCTCTCATCACTGTGCTCGCCTCTCCTCTCTCTCGCCACTGTGCTCGCCTCTCCTCTCTCTTGCCACTCTGCTCGCCTCTCCTCTCTCTAGCCACTCTGCTCGCCTCTCCTCTCTCTAGCCACTCTGCTCGCCTCTCCTCTCTCGCCACTGCAAAGCATAGTGCGAAGGTATAATGTGTATACTAATATGTTTTGTATATGTTTTGTATTTTTTGATACCTCTTCTGGCTCGTACCTTATCCACAGTGCGAAGATGTGTTTGTATATGTTTTGTATTTTTTGTTGCTTTCCTCGTGCTCTGGTAAATGGAATTTGTATTACAAATTTTGTAGTATGTTCTTATTGAACCACGATGATTATCTCCTCAGTCTGGTGTTTAGGACGAAATTTGATGTGTAATTACACGCAGAACTGTTATTAACAAAATGAAAGAGAGATGAAAAATGTTAATCAGACTACTAAATTTCTATTTTTGGATTTGCAAACCATTATCCAAAATGTTATGTTTCTCGTGGTTCATTAAGAACATACTACAAATTCCATTATCCAGACTACTAAATGTCTTATTCGTTCATCTTCCCGTGTTAGAATTTTCAGTCTCTTATTTTTATCTGAATTACCTCCTTTAATGACACAGGATGAGTTCACCAAGTAGTACGAGTTCAAGTGCAAGTGCGAGTTCTTTTTCATCTTCATTAGATGAAGATGAAACAACTCCGTTGTGTAATTACGTAACCAAAATATGTAAGAGGGGACGGAGGATACGCAAACACCAAATTCAAGTGCAATTTATGTAACATTGAATTTCAAGGGTCATATTTTACAGTTCGAGCTCATTTGTTGCTAACTAAGAATCAAGGAATTAGAGTGTGTTCTTTTGTGAAGTCCAAGCCTAATGTTCTTGCAGAAGTAAGCAGAATAGATCAAGAAGCTAAAAATTGAAAAAAATTTGGCTAAGCCTAAAAATGTTCCTCTACCTCTTCCTTCCCAAATTAGCACTGATGGATTTAGATTAGATGGATATGATTTAAGAAAAAGAAAGGCAGTAGGCGATAGCCCCATAGAGAAGGCAATGAATTTAGGAGCACATGAACATTTACATTATTTGATTGCTCGTATGTTCTATTCTACTGGTTTGCCTTTCCATTTGGCTAGAAATCCATATTTTGTTGGTGTATTTCAATTTTCTTGTGAGAATAATATTCTGGGCTACGTCCCTCCCGGTTATAACTTGTTGCCAACTACGCTTCTCCAAAAAGATGGCAAACATTGAAAGGTTGTTGGAGCCTACTAAAAAATCATGGAACGAGAAGGGTTTAAGTATTATCACCGATGGATGGTCTGATGCACAAAGGAGACCTCTCATTAATTTTATGGCAACACTGGATGAAAGAGCTATATTCATGAGAGCTGTTAATTGTGAGGGAGAGGTAAATGATAAGTACTTTATTGCCAAGTTAATTGGTGAAGCGATTGATGAAGTTGGACCCGATAATGTGGTTCAAGTGATTACTGATAATGCTCCTATTTGTAGTGCTGCTGGATCAATAATTGAAAGCACATACCCAAAGATATTTTGGACACCATGTGTAGTGCACACACTTAATCTTGGTTTAAAAAATCTATGTGCTGTGAAGGATAGCAGGAGTTCTGCATATGCATTTGTTGAATGTCATTGGATTACTCTTGTGATCCAAGATGCGAATGATATAAAGAATTTTATCATTAACCATTCCATGAGATTGACCATCTTTAATGAATTTGTGCCCTTGAAGTTACTTTCAGTTGCAGAAACACGCTTTGCATCTTCCATTATTATGTTGACTAGGTTTAAGCTAATATATCGTGGTCTTCGATCAATGGTTATAAGTGACAAATGGTCTTCTTACAAGGAAGATAATATTGATACAACACCATCGGTGAGGGAAAAGTTGTTGAGTGATACTTGGTGGGACAAAACAAATTACATACTCTCTTTCACAATGCCAATTTATGATATGATTCGAGCTTGTGACACCGGTAAGCCTTGTCTACACTTGGTTTATGAATTATGGGATTCAATGATTGAGAAGGTACGAAAAGTCATCTATAGGCGTGAAGGCAAGCAACGAAATGAAGAGTCTGCTTTTTATTCTGCAGTGCATCAAATATTAGTCGGGAGGTGGACAAAGAGTAACACTTTTCTTCATTGTCTTGCGCATTCATTGAATCCAAGGTAACTCTATATTTTAAATACTTTACATTGAGTTTTATGTTTGAATGTAAAATTTTATATTCTTCTCGTTTCCTATTTTGCTATCTAGGTATTATTGTGGGACATGCCTAGTAGAAGATTGGGTTGCTCCTCATAGGGATGAAGAAGTTTCAATGATGAGAATAAAATATTTGAAGAAGTACTTTTTTAATCCGTAGGAAAAGAGAGTTGTCCCTACTGAGTATGCAAAGTTTTCAGGTTGCTTGGAAAGTTTTGGAGACTCTGACTTGGCATATGGGTCTTCTGCACCTCTATTCCAATCCTTGGCAAGTTGGCATTAAAGTTACTTGGCCAACCATCCTCATCTTCATGTTGTGAGAGGAGTTGGAGCACCTACTCTTTCATCCATTCCATGAGACGGAATAAAATGACGCTACAACGATGTGAGGATTTAATGTATGTGCCCTACAATACTCGTCTTTGATCAAGGAGGACTCCGCATTATACCGAAGGGGAGACGAAGTTGTGGGACATATGGGGAGATGAGTTTGATTCAATGGAGGGTGTTGGAATGTTGGACATTGCAAGTCTTTCACTTGATGAGTCGGAGATGGAAACAATGTTGTTTAGAGATGAAATGGATGAAAGTGAAAATTTTTAATTTTTTATCTTACTTTTTATGTTTTACTTGTTTTTGGAACTAAGCAATGGTTTGTAATTTTTTTTGTGACTTATACCTGTTATGGTTTTGGTTATGTACTTATTCACTATTATGATTTTGGTTATGTACTTAGTTTTGTTGGTGATAAATTGGTAGTTTGGGTCACTATTATTTTTTTGGTTATGGAGTTGGTATTGTTTTTTTTGTTTTTGTTGGAGATATATAGGTATGAGTATTTTTTCTACTTTTATAGGTAGTAAAAATATGTAAAAATATTTAAAAATATTTTAAAAATAGTGTCGTACCGTACCCGTACCCGTACCCTATGTCGTACCTGCACCTGTACCGGTACCTGTATCACGTACCGGTATCCATGCTTCATATGCATATTATCATGCTTCCTTCATTCAGCATCCGGATCATTGATGTAAAATAATTTATATATGTTT
>NMUG010013513.1:0-10090 GCA_002855965.1 Monotropa hypopitys
ATACCCCGACGAGGAGAAACTTTGAGGAAAACATGGTCACCAACCTCGAATGACAAAGGAGTGCGACGTCGATCCGCATAACTCTTGTAACGACTCTGAACTGTAAGCAATCTCTGCCAGATAGTCTTGATCTGTTCCTTTATCTGCAGTGTCATCTCGGGTCCAATGATAGCCGACTCGCCTACATCTAACCAACAAACCGGTGAACGACAAAGTCTCCCATACAACGACTCGAACGGTGCCATGCCAATACTCGAATGGTAGCTGTTGTTGTACGCGAACTCGATCAAAGGAAGATGATCAACCCAACTCCCCTGAAAATCTAGCACACAAGCACGTAACATATCTTCGAGAACCTGAATAGTGCGCTCTGTCTGACCGTCTGTCTGTGGATGAAACGCTGTGCTGAACATAAGCTTTGTCCCAAGTGAAGTCTGCAAGCTGCGCCAAAAACGCGAAGTAAACCTGGGATCTCGATCGGACACAATAGATGATGGCATGCCGTGAAGTCTAACAATCTCTCGAACGTACAGTCGGCTCAAGGAATCTACGGACTGAGCAACTCTGATCGGTAAAAAGTGCGCTGTCTTTGTCAATCGGTCGATGATGATCCAAATAGCATCCCGTCCTCCTGATGATCTCGGAAAGCCTGACGCGAAATCCATAGTCACATGCTCCCACTTCCACTCTGCAATAGGTAGGGGCTGAAGTAAACCTGCCGGGCATTGGTGTTCTGCCTTCACCTGCGGACATGTAAGGCATCTAGAAACAAATACAGCAACATCTCTCTTCATTCCGGGACACCAGAACTGCCGTCGAAGATCGTGGTACATCTTGGTACCTCCCGGATGGACTGCCAAATAAGAATGGTGGAACTCGTACAAAATGTTCTCTCGGCATGAAGTAGGAACAAACAATCTACCAAGGTAACGCAAACTAGAATCTGCATGGATCATCCAACCCTGCCGTGCATCGCTGCTGAGAAATCTGGTGCGGAATTCTAAAGCCTCTGAATCTGCTGCCTGTGCCTCGATAACCAATCTAGAAAGCTCTGAATGAATAGACAAGTTACACAACGTCGCATGATCACTGGTTTCTTCAGCATGAAGAATGTAAGGACCCAAGTCTTCCATAGATCTCCAATCGAAAACAACCTCGCCAAATGAGAAGACCGTCAGCTCAAAGCGTCTGCAACTACATTTGCCTTACCGGGATGGTAATACAACTCGAAATCGTAATCTTCCAAATGCTCCATCCATCGCCTCTATCGTAAATTAAGCTCCTTCTGGGTAAACAAATACTTTAAGCTCTTATGGTCGGAGAAAACTTCGAACCACTCACCGTACAAGTAATTCCGCCACATCTTCAACGCAAAGACGATTGCCGCCAACTCCAAATCATGCATCGGGTAACTCTTTTTGTGAGTCTTCAACTGTCGCGGTCTGTAAGCCACAACTTTACCTCCTTGCATAAGTACACAACCCAACCCGTCATATGAAGCATCACAATACACCGAATAACCAACTCCGCGCTCGGGAACGATAAGAATAGGTGCCGGAGTGAGCCGCCGCTTCAACTCTTTAAAAGCCGATTCGCAACTATCATCCCAAAGGAAAGGAATACCCTTGCGGGTTAAACAAGTCAAGGGTGCCGCAAGTCGAGAAAAATCCAACACAAAATGCCGATAGTAACCAGCCAGACCAAGAAAACTCCGAATATCAAACACACTTTGTGGACGCGGCCATAAAGAAACGGCATCGACCTTGCTAGGATCAACTGAGACACCTCCCTGTGACACGACGTGACCCAGAAACTTCACTTCCGGAAGCCAAAACTCACACTTGCTAAGCTTGGCATACAAACGGTGCTCTCGCAGCAACTCTAGCACAACCCGTAGGTGAATATAATGTTCCTCCTCTGATGCAGAATAGATAAGAAGATCGTCAACGAACACTACCACAAAACGATCAAGGTGGATACGGAAGATATGGTTCATGAGATCCATGAACGTCGCTGGAGCATTGGTCAGGCCGAAAGGCATGACGACGAACTCAAAGTGACCATAGCGGGTGCGAAAAGCTGTCTTCGAAATATCCTCCGCTCGCACTGATAACTGATGGTAACTGGAACGCAAATCTATCTTGGAAAAACATGTCGAACCACGCAGTTGATCAAACAAGTCATCTATCCTAGGCATAGGATACTTATTCTTTACCGTCACGCGATTTAACTTCCGATAGTCGATACATAGACGTAATGAACCGTCTTTCTTCTTCGCAAATAAAGCACGTGCACCTCACGGGGAAGAACTAGGCCGAATGAAACCCAAATCATGTAATTCCTGCAACTGGGATTTTAACTCCCGTAGCTCCGCTGGTGCAAATCTATATGGTGGTACCGAGATCGGAAATGTACCGGGCAATAAATCAATGGAGAACTCCACCTCTTGCCTAGGTGGCAAACCGGGCAACTCTGCCGGAAATACGTCAGGAAATTTGCAAACAACTGGGGGCAACTTCCCACGTAGAGAAGAATCATCATCGAGACTAAGACTGGCCAACAAACAACTGACAAAATCACGGTTCCTCGGATCGTAGAAAGAATAATCGGTGGACTCCTTCTGGTTGCCATACACATAGAAATAAAGTCCTCCTGGAGAGAACAATCGTACTCGGCGTCGATGACAATCAATTTGGGCATGGAAGGTAGACAACCAATCCATCCCTAGAATCAGATCGAATCCAGACATTTCTAGAACAATGAAATCAAAAGTAAATCGGTGGTCCTCAAGAGTCAACTCACAGTCTCTGCACACTCGGTCTAGACGAACACGGCCTCCAATGGGAGTGTCAACAAACAACGGTGGATCAAGGACATTCAAGTCTAACCCCAAAGCACGGACGAAAGATGCAGCTAAGAATGAATGCGATGCACCCGAGTCGAACAAGACACTAGCCCAAGAATTGTAAATAAGAAACATACCATGCACTACCGAAGTCTCCGACTGAGGCTGAGAAGTGGAAGGAACTGAGGCTGCTGGAATGGCAAAAACTCTGCCATGAGTAGTCGGGCCCTGATGGTAACCACCCCTCTGCTGAAACTGATGTGCTGGCTTGGCAGGCGTCACAACTCCACCAACAAGCTATGCCTGTACTGATGCTGCAGGTCTTGACTGATGAGAACGCTGGTGCCCACCCCGAGGCTGCTGCACTGACCCTGCCTCACTGCAATCACCGGTCCTCCCTGGACAATCTCTGGCTATATAACCCACCTGGTCACACCTGAAACAAGCGGGGGGTCTGCACTCAGCTCGCTTATGCCCTGACTGATGACATTTGTGACAAAACGTTGGGCTCCTCGCTGAACTAGCGCCACCATGCGACCGCTGACCTCTAAAAAAATGGGATGGCTCTCTCTCACGCTTCCTCCCAAAACTGCCCGACGATGAACTCGAATTGGAAACCTGACGACGTGGTTCCCAAACCTTCACCTCTCTAGATGGATCTCTCTTGGGCTCAATAGCCCTAGCACAGTCAACGATATCGGCAAACACTCTGATGCGCTGGCTCATCACCAACCTATGAACTGAAGGATGGAGACCCTTCTCGAAACGTTTGCACTTCCTTTCTTCTATACTCACCAAATCTGTAGCAAATCTCGACAACGCCTGAAAACGCGTAGCATACTGGGACACGGTCATCATCCCCTCCTCCAATCGCTCAAACTGATCGCGCAACTGCTCCCTGAAACTCTCTAGAAAATACTACCCCTCACAGACAGTCTGAAAATCGGCCCAAGTCATACCACGAACAAGATCCAGGATAGCCTGTGTATCAGCATCTCCATTGGCAAGTAAACTCGTATGACGCATCTCCAGAATGGAACTCCACCACCGACTAGCCTCTCCAATCAACTGGTAAGTGGCGAAAGAAATCCGAAATTTATCCTCCACGATCTCCAGAGTGTCCAACACTTTCCTTACCTCGAATAGCCAATGATCCGCTTCTAAGGGATCGCCTTCACCGTTAAATTTCGGAGGATCCATACACCTAAATTCCCGCAAAGCTTCGATAGTACGATTTCCCGCATTCTCTCGTGAAGCAGCGAATCCACGATTAGCTTCGACCATGGCGGCCGCAAGCTCTCGAGAAAACTGACCAGGAGCCACAAACCCCTGAGGAATAGGAATAACAGGAGGGGCCTCGTCCTCCAATCTGCTCATCCTATCATTTACTTCATCACTATGGGCATCTTGGGCGTGCGCACCCCGACGGCCACGACTCGCTCTTCTACCACGACGATAAGCCATTTCTACAAAAGATCACGAATTCGATGAAAAAGGAGCACAAGACAAGGCTCTAACAAATAACTCAATCGACGAAGCAAACTCAACCAAGGAGAAGGATACTCGACAATATCAACAACGAATCTTCGTGATCAATGAAATCAAACAACAAGGCTACACCCAAAGGAAAGGAACAATGCACGTGTGTACTTCACAACTCATGCCAACCTATGGATCATGCCAATGTATGCTATACATGTTCACACGCATGCTAGACAATGCAATAATACCCCATGCAACCCATAGAGACTAAGAGTCTCCCCAAAAGCCTATGTTTTCAAAACCGAAAGCTCTGATACCAAGTTGTCATGCCTCGTATTTTCAAGCCATTTTTTTTAAATCATTTAAAATTTGTGAACAATGGATCATCACTCCATAATTAAATATCTAAAGGCCAACTATCCCAATCACACAAACATGAAAATCCAGTCATGAGTTTAAATCGTCACAAACCAAAATCAAACCAAAGAGTTAGGGAGAGAGATGTACTAATCAAAATATTACAAAATTTCCCTACTCTATTACAAGCTCCTCGAGCCTCAATTAAAATAAAATCAAAAGTAGGGGACTTCTTTTTCAAATCCTTTTTCAATGCCTCAAGCATCCATGCCTCCCAAAGTAGGATCACAACCTGTGGAGAAAAATAACGGCGTGTCACGCCAAAGTAGGAAATACCAATTATCTAGCATGCTCAAGATCGACGTAGACGAGTGTGTGAATGTTGGGCATGCAACACAAGCATATGTACTAAGCATAACAAAGGCAATGTTCCATTTCTATCATGTGACTCTATCACACACCCACATACATGATATGCTAAACAAGCAACTAGAGCAAGTGCTTATAAACATGCATACAACTTCCCATTCATTTTCCTTTGTATCAACATAACTGTTCATCACATTGTTCCTTGTGTTCAAAACATGAATACCCATTGGGATCCCATCAGAAGTCCATCCCAAGTTATTCAAACCGTTAAACCATCGTGTTTCGTAATTGTGGATACGCCACGGAGTCCCATCAGAAGTCCACTCCGGGCTACCCTAGTCCAACGTGTCATATAACATGTGATAGGGTAGGAGTAGTCTAGTAGGCGGCCAAACCCACTAACCATCCTGTCCGTCGTTCCCCAAGTAACCGCTGGGAGGGCCAAGTAACCCCCATTGTGCACAATGTCGTGGATGGCGCGACCATCCCGGAAACCCCGTCAGAAGTCCGTTTCCGTATACAAGATCAATCACCCCTATCGTTACGTCACCTAGCTAACGCTAGTCAATCGTATCAACCACATACGTATAGTGTTTCATTCGTTGGGTCCGTTATACTATCACTCCTAGCCAAAGCTAGATGATCTCAAACCAATGCCATGCATTTCAATTCAATCAATGCATGACTCAACTGAATTTATATGAAACACACACACACACCTCATGATTTCCACATATGAATTATATGTCCAATACGTCAATTCAATCATGAATTATGCCCAAACACATGAATACTCATTTAATTCCATCATGAGACCACTAATTTAACAAAAGCCCTAATTTAAGAAATCTAGGGTTTTTCTCGAATTTGGAGATTTTCACCCAAATTACCCACACATGAAATTCACTTCACCAAAATGTAGTTAAGCACTAAAGACACCAAAACCCTCAACAAATTTCATGATTCAATATCAAACCCTAGGTCAATTTGAAGATTTGTGCAAAGACATGAAATTGACCAAAATTATAAACTCACATAAGGGATTTAGGGAGAGTACAACCAAGAACACACCAAATAAGAAACATTTCCTACCTCGAGAGTTTTCTAGAAATCCGAAAATTAGAGAGCGACGAAACCTTGGTATGTCACGCGTAGATCGGGCTCTATGGATCAACGTTACTCCTTGGACTTTCTTGATTCGAGCACTCTAAGGTCTTCAAATCCAAGCTCCAAGCTTGGACTCCAATGGAGGTTTAGAGAGAGGAGGGAGAGAGATAAGGATGATTTTGAGAGAGAGAGGTATGAGGGTTTATGAGAAAATCTGAAATATATCTCCCTTATATAGCCCCTTAGGTTAAATGACCAAAATACCCCTCATTAAATGCATTTTCCAAAATTTCAGCCGACCGTCGTCCGGACGAAGGTGAGGTGTCGTCCGGACGACCCCACCAGAAAAGACCCAAAACTGACTCAGGAACCTTCATCCGGACGACCAATGAACTTCGTCCGGACGAAACCCGTGGTCCGGACGAGAAATGAGGATGGTCCGAACGACCATCACTGAACCAAAAAATCTTCTATCTGCCCTCGTCGTCCGGACGAGACAAGGACGTGGTCCGGACGACCGACCCAGATTTTCTTCGATTCTTGCCAAAATGCTCCCGGCTCATCTCAACGCACCTCCAAACGCTTTTCCAACGTCCTACGCACTAAAACAAATGTCTAAGGCTCTCCCACGGCCCTCCTCGTTCGTCCAAATGATGCTAAAACGAATCAAATTACCAAGGAAAGATTTTGTAATGAATAAACGAAGGATATAACGTTAAAACAATCGCATTAAATTACGGGACGTTACAGGAAATACCTATCATCTAGCATGCCCAAGACTGGCATAGACTCGTGTGTGAATGTAGAGCATGCAATACATGGCTATGTACGAGACATAAACAATGGCAATGATCCAACTACTAATATGTGACTCCAACACAAACTACTCATATACAAGTTTTATCAACAAGGACCACTAGACCAAGTGTTCACTCAATCATGCATATGAATTTCCATTTCTTCCCGTGATACACATATATAAGTTCACCTTTTCATTTATCGATTTTATACAATGGATATGCCTTGGAATCCCATCATAAGTCCATCCCAAGTTATCCCATTTGTTATATTCCTTACATTTCATATTATGGATACCCCATAGAATCCCATCATAAGTCCATTCCATGTTATCCCATTTTGATTATCGTTGTGTCAAGTAACGATAATAGGGTAGGGTTGGTATAGTAGTTGCCCAAACACACTAACCATTCCTTTCCGTCATTCCCCAAGTAATCACTGGGATGGCCAAGATACCCCCATTGTGCACAATGTCGTGGGTGGCGCGACCATTTCGGGAACCCCGTCATAAGTCCGTTCCCATATACAATATTAGTCAACCTCTATCGTTGTTACGTCACCTATCCAAATCTAGCCAAATCACGTCATTCACATAATTAATCGTGTTAAGTGAATTCGTCTTTCATATCCACATTCCTAACCGATACTAGTCAATTCCCTACGTGGGTCATTATTTCCATTTAATTTCATTCATGACTTAACAATGCAATAATTGACCCAACATGCAACCCAAGTTCACTACACATGACCAATGTGACTAATGCATCGAATAGACATCAATTATACCCAATTTCATGAATATCAACTCAATTTGAATATACGACCTTCAATTGAGCAAAAGCCCTAAATATCAAAATTAGGATTTACTATCAAATTGAGGCTTTTAAACACAAAGCTCAAAATATGAAATTGAACCTTGGGGTGTACAAATACATCCCTAAGGACTACTTATCTACCATTAATTTTATGAGGTAAACCCTAACCCTAGACCAAATGTTCCAACATGATTCTAGGCACAAAATCGATGAAATTAAACACATCCAATAGGGGGAAAACAGAAGGCACAATCAAGAAGATGATAGAGATAGATAAATCCTACCTTAGACGAGCTTTACCAAATTCCTAGAATTCGAACCTTAACGAATGGCTTCAATATTTAGCTTGCCGGAGAGCCCTTGACATGAGGAACAACGTTTCTCCTTGTCAAATCTTCAATGGAGGCTTGGAAGGCCTTGGATTTGTAGAGAGAAGTGAGAGGATGGAGATGGAGGTATAGAGAGAGTTAGAGTGAGAGTTAGGGTTACAGAAATAAGGGGAAGATGCCCAAAAATCAGACTAAGGATGATATATAAACCTCATGGAAAAAGACCAAAAAACCCTTAATGAGTTGCTGTCCGACTGACTGGTTATCGTTAACATGAAGAGTGTGTTATCGATAACCACTCTCTTGGGTATATCAAGGGACAGTCAGGTTGTCGATAACATGAAGAGTGTGTTATCGATAACCACACTCTCGGGTATTTCTAAGGGCTGGTGAGGTTATTGATAACATGAAGAGTGTGTTATCAATAACCCACTCCTCGGGTATTTCTATGGATCACTTTGGTCCAAAACGGAGAAAACTGATAACATGCATAACTTTCTTACCCGAACTCCGATTCAAGAGATTTCAGTTGCGTTGGGCTCGTACTTGAATCCTATACCACATTCTAGGGTCAACCACCTCATAAATGTAGATGAGATTTGGAGATTTAAAATCAATCAAGATCCATAAGTCAATTTAAATTACGAATTAAATTCCGGAAATATTCATAAAAATACAGGTCGTGACAATGACCATGTGATCATTGGGTGATATCACGCCATCTCTCTACATATGCATGATTTTCCTAGGGTCACTCCCTAGAGTTAACTAGTACCGTGAAGACCAAAATATGCCGAAATATGTACAAAAATAAGCTATGCGCCGAAGGACCTGGGGTGAAGTCCATAGGCTTGTTTTAACTACAATTTTAAGGCCGATGAGCCCTGATTACAATCACAGGCTAATGAGCCACATGACTACTATGTTGAGAAAAAGAAATGGATTTGTCCACTAATATTTTTTATCCATGGAAACTAGTAACTCTAGCACATCTTGATTCATTCTAGCTTAATGCTTATGTGTTTCCTCTTAAACAAATTCAACAGAATTCGAGAAGGCTTAGATTGTAGGCTTAGAGGATTTTCACTTTTATTTCTATTTTGTTTGTAAATGTCGTTATGAGCCCCAATCATTGTAAAAGAAGAAATATTGGTAATGAAATCTTATCTATACACTTCTAGGTGTTTGTTCAACACTTCCGTGTTGATACCCAAATTTTGGCTCGGCTCCCACAAGTTCAGAAATCAGCAAAACGATCCGCGAACAGCCCCGACGTCAGTCAAAATTCTCAGAACGACAAACTCGCAACGGTAAAGTGTTGATGAACATTTACCTATCTTAAAATTTTATTCTGATACCTCAATCCAGACAAATTTCAAACGGACGGCACTGAAACCGCATCCGAATTGGCAAACAGGCCGGCACAAGCAGAATTCTACACGAGCGTCCGAAATTTTTCTCCTGAGGATAATATCGAAGACGAGCATATTACAGAGAAGCAAATATAAAAACTGACTCCATCCGATCCAGCACCGGAATTCAGTTAAGGATAAACATCAATATGTTCATATTTCCATGCAGCGGTCAGCCGGCCTCGGAAATCAACGAACGAATTTTGCACGGACTTCATCTTTAAAATCTGACATTCCCTACGGAACGGATTTTCTGGGAGTCGAGCAGTCCAGGAGGTGCACCAAACGCTTCTCAAATCAGGCAGGATATCAGAGCCGTATTTCAGGGTTTTTCCGGAAAGTGTCAGAAATCAGCAAAACGATCTTTTTCAGTATCCGTATGCACATCCGGAATGTTCAGACTCACCGCGAACAACCCCGACGTCAGTCAAAATTTTCAGAACGACAAACTCGCAACGGTAAAGTGTTGATGAACATTTACCTATCTCAAAATTTTATTCCGATACCTCAATCCGGACAAATTTTAAACGGACGGCACTAAAACCGCATCCGAATTGGCAAACGGGCCGGCACAAA
>NMUG010013514.1:0-10090 GCA_002855965.1 Monotropa hypopitys
CCTTCCTTGCGTGGCTGACCACTCTGTACGGCCCTTCCCAGTTGGGACCGAGCTTTCCGTCTGAGCTCTTTTTTTTGTTCCCCACGACTTTCCTTAGGACTAGGTCGTCGATTTTAAATGCCCTTGGCCGAACGGTCCGTGCGAAATTTCTGGTTGCTCCCTGCTGGTAGGCGGCTAGTCTGATCCTAGTCGAATCCCTTCTTTCCTCGGTCAGGTCCAGATCCTTTTTAATTGTCGCGCTGTTGGTCGGCTCGTCGAGTCCTTCGGTTCTGATGGTTGGTATCCCGGCCTCCAATGGAATGATTGCCTCCATGCCGAAGGCTGGCGAGAACGGAGTTTGCCCTGTGGAGCGCCGAGGGGTGGTTCGGTAGGCCCAAAAAACACTGGGGAGATCTTCGGCCCACCTTCCCTTTGTTGCCTGCAATCTTCTCTTGATACCACTGACGATGGTCTTGTTGGAGGCTTCGGCCTGACCGTTGCCTTGTGGGTAGTGAGGGGTTGAGTTATAGAACCTGATCCTATGCTCGGCACAAAAGTTGGTGAAGAGATCCCCCACGAACGGAGTATTGTTGTCCAAGATGAAGGCATAGGGGATGCCGAAGCGTGAGACTATGTTTTTCCAGGCGAACCTTTTTACATCTTTGTCTTCAACGGTGACCAGCGGCTCGGCTTCCACCCATTTGGAAAAGTAATTAGTTGTTGTAATCAGAACTTTAAAACCTCCTGGTGCCGTAGGGAGCTTGCCGACGATGTCCAAGCCCCATTGAACGAAGGGCCATGGGCTGGTTAACAGTGTGAGCTCCTCGGCAGGTTGTCTGATGATTGGGGAGAATCGCTGGCAGGAATCACACTTCTTCACTATTTGCTCCCCGTCTTCCATCATCTTCGGCCACCAGTATACTTGGGAGATGGCTCGGTGTGCTATCGATCTTTCCCCAGTGTGTGCTCCACAACTGCCGGCGTGGAGCTCCTGCAGTACTCCTTCCACCAAAGTTGGATGCACACAAAGGAGGTATGGTCTTGAGAACGACCGCCTGTACAACTTGTCATGAGGGCCAAGCCAGAACCGAGCCGACTTATGGACGATTCGGTGGGCCTCCCTCTTGTCTTCTGGAAGTGAGCCATCTTTTAGGAACGCGATGATTGGGTCCATCCAACTGGGACCCTGGCCGATGAAGAAGACGGCTAGCAGCTTTGGTGCTTCGATACTTAGCTGATCCAGGCTTTGGACACTGACTGTCCTCTGCTCCTTGACTTCTGCTGCTGAGACTATTCCGGCTAGAGCGTCGGCATGGGCATTTTGTTCCCTGCCGACCTGTTGGATTTGAATTTGCTTGAATAGTCCCATTCTTTATTTAACTTTCAACATGTATCTCTCCATCCGCTGGTCTCGGCACTCGTAGTCACCGTTGACCTGGTTGACCATGAGCTGAGAGTCGCTGTAGATGTCGAGGCTCTGAATTTCCAGCTCCTCGGTAGCCTTCAAAACGGCTAGTAGGGCTTCATACTCTGCTTCATTGTTGGAAGCACTGAAGTTGAGCCGGAGGGAATGTTCATAAGTGACGCTCTCAGGGGAAATGAGGACAACTCCGGCTCCATTCCCTCTGCAATTCGATGCGCCGTCTACATACATCCTCCATGAGTCTTGATTTAGCAGTGACTGTAGCGGGACCTGTTCGGCGATAATTTCTTCCGGCTGAGGCTCCTCTGGCCGAGGAGAGAATTCTGCAAGAAAGTCGGCCAGGACCTAGCCCTTAATAGCTGTCTTTGGATGAAACTTGATGTCAAAATTGGCTAGCTCGACTGCCCACTTGGTGAGTCAGTCGGATAGGTCGGCACGTTTGAGCAATGCCCGGAGAGGGAACTCGGTCGGGACCACTATGGTATGCGCCTGGAAGTATGGTGCCAATTTCCTGGAAGCAATAACCAGAGCATATGCAAGTTTTTCAAGAGGAAGATACCTGGTCTCGACGCTGATGAGGGACTTGCTAGAAAAGTAGACTGGCTGCTGTTCGGACCCCTCTTGTCGGACTAATGCTGAGCTGATGGCGTATGGCGTGACGGCAAGGTATAGGTACAACGCTTCCCACTGTATTGGTTTGGCAAGCAGGGGAACCGAAGAGAGGTATTCTTTTAGGTTTCCGAGGGCTTCACTGCACTGATCAGTCCACATAAAATGCCTTCGACTATTTTTCTTCAGTACCTCATAGAATGGCCGGAACTTGTCTGAGGACCTGCTGATGAACCAGTTGAGGGCCACGGCCATTCCAGCTAGCTTTTGCACCTCTTTCAAAGTTCTGGGCTCTTCGATCTTCTGGATGGCCGAGACCTGAGAAGGGTCGGTCTCAATGCCTCGGCGAGTGACAAGGTAGCCCAGGAATTTCCCCGAGCTGACACCGAAGGCGCATTTGAAAGCGTTGAGCCGAAGCTTGTGTTTTTTCAAAATGTCAAACACCTTCTGAAGATCTTCCAGGTGGTCCCCTTCGGTCTTACTCTTGACGACCATGTCGTCTATATAGGCTTCCACCGTGTCACCGAGCTGAGCGCTGAACATTTTTGTGATCATCCGCTGATATGTCGCTCCGGCGTTCTTCAGGCCGAAGGGCATTACTCTGCAGCAGAATAGGCCCCTTGGAGTGATAAATGTTGTTTTCTCTTGGTCTGGGCCGAACATGGCTATCTGATGGTATCCTCGGTATGCATCCATGAAGCTCATTCTGGGGTGTCCGGTCGTTGAGTCGACAAGCTGATCTATCCTCGGTACTGGAAAGTTGTCTTTGGGGCAAGCTTCATTGAGGTTAGTGTAGTCTACACAAACTCTCCACTTGCCGGTCTTCTTCTTGACCACCACCGTATTGGCTAACTAGGTGGGGTAGTGTACTTATCGGATCACATGCGCTTCGGTCAGACGGTCCACTTCCTCTATAACGGGGTCGGCGTGAGGAGCTGCCGACCGCCTGGCCTTTTGGACAACAGTCCGGCACTCCGGCCGAACGTTGAGATGATGGCTGATGAACTCTGGATCTACGCCCGGCATTTCATAGGGTGTCGAGGCACAAATTTCCACATTTCTTTTGAGGCAGTTGATTGTGGCCATCTTGTCTGTTTCTAACATTTCTGAGCCGATAAGAAAGAAGCGTTCCAGATCGTCGGCGCTCAGAGGGACGTTGTCAAGGTCCTCAATGGATTTTGCCGAGGCACTTGAACCGATGTCATCCAGCACCTGCTGATCTGGAACCTCCACCCAGTGGACTTGCTCATGGGTGACTTTCCCTTTGACAGCAGCGATATAGCACTGCTTCGCCGAGGTCTGATCTCCCCTGAGCTCCTCCACACCTCGGCTGCCAATAAACTTGATAACCTGGTGGTATGTGGAAGCGACTCCCTTGATGCTATGGACCCAGGTTTGGCCCAGAATAGCGTTGTAGGGTGAGGGGACGTCGATTACCACAAATTCCACCTCGGTAGTGACCGTGTCGATGGTCACTGGGATAAGGATTTTGCCGAGCGGCCAGACAGACGCGGCGTTGAATCCTACCAGTGGCACGTCGGTCGGTTGTAGGTCTTCTGATTTGTACCTCATCTTCTTGAACATGGAATAATACATGACGTCTTCCGAGCTGCCGAGGTTGACGAGGACCCTGCTGACCTGGCAGTCGGCAATCTGGAGGGTGACGACTAACGCGTCGCCGTGGGAGTGTTGCACCCTCTCGGAGTCCCTAGAAGAGAAAGTAATGGAATACCTGGAGTCCGGCTTCTGCTTCTTCGGCATGGGATGGATGGCAAGGATCTTATTTGCCTCAATCTGTTGGAGCTCTGACCGAAGCTGTTCTTCACGTCAGTGATCCACCATCCCGTGGATCACGTTGATGATGCGCAGGGCCGGCTTGGGATCTTCCTTCGGCACGGCGGCTGTCTTTTCTACATCGATGAACTCCCCAAGATGGCCTGTTGTGACCAACTCTTCCAGGAAGTCCTTATAGGCCTGGTAGTTGGTGGTGAGGTGGCCCTTCTCCCTGTGATAGGAGCATCTGAATTTGTCATTGCCACCTCTCTGCGCCCCCAGCCGCTTCTTCGGCCATCTGAAGAACGACTCCTTTTCGATTTTGCGAAGGAGCATGAATGTTGGCTGTTTGAAAACGGTGGTGTGGGCCACATACTCGTACAACTTGTACGTCCTCGGCTCCCCCGGCTGAATCGTGTTGGTCTCCTTCCTCCTGACCGAGCTGTTGTTGTTGGTAGAGACGTGGCCGGAGCGCTGCTCGGATTTGCTCCTTTCTTCCTTGGCCTCCTCTAGTTTGGCATGGAGCTCAATTCTGGCCATGAGCTCATTCATTGTGGCCGGGGAGAACAGCATCAAATCTTCGAACTCTCGGCTGGAGTGGTCCAGGCCGAGCTTGAATGACGTCATTGCAATCTTCTGGTCGCAGTCCTCAATCTCATTGTAGATGTCCCAATATCGGGCTGCATATTAGCGCAGAGATTCTGACCTCGCTCGTCGAAGGCCGAGGAGGGAATCAACCTCTTTCTTGACCCTGGTGCTGGTGATGAACCGAGCCAGAAAGGCTGTTGAGAGGTCTCTCCAAGAGGAAATGGACCCTGCTGGTAGACGGTCAAACTAGAGTAACTCAACCTCTCTTAGGCTGGATGGAAATAGCTTGCACATTAAGGCATCCTCCCCGGAATAGAGGGACATCATCTGCCTAAAGTGCACAATGTGGGTGTACGAATCCATTTTGGGATCGTATTTATTGAACTTGGGGGCTGAAAAACCTGCTGAAGGCCTAGCAGCTTCGATATCCAGAGTGAATGGCGTGCAAGGGGCTCTGTCTTGCCGGCACGACTCATTGGTCCGAGCCAATGAGACCGCCCTCTTTGTTCTTTGGGACACCTCCTGCTCTGAGTGAGGTGCCTGACTGTCTCCCTGGCCGCTGTGTCTCTGGCACCTGGGTGGTGATTGCTCCCGCGCTGGGCGGGGTCTTTGAGCAACATTTGGGCTGAGGCGGTCGAAAACAGGTGGCAGGGGCCGACGACTTTCGGCTGAGCATTCTTCCCTGTGGCAGGGAGGCGAGACTCGGCGCCTGACGCGGCGGTCCTCGTTCCTCTGCCAGGCAGGGACTTCTTCTATCCTTTCTCCTAGCCTATTTAGGACTGACGACCTATCCTGGTTAGACCTGCTCCTGCTCTGGGAAGGCTTCGGGTACTCTCTGTCAACTCTCTCGGCACAGCTCAGCACGGGCGCCGTCCTTTTCTTTTCGGTAGCTTCTCTCAGGAGGGTCATTTCTCTGATGAGGGCATCAATCTGGTGATCCCTTCGGCCCAGATCTCCCTCCAGCTGGAGAATGTACTTCCTCGTAGTTAGCTTGGCCAGAGGGTCTGGGCACTCACTGGTGTGGTAGCTGGCGTCGCTGGCACGGACACGCTCGAGAGTGCGAAGAGTAGAGTCCCCGGTCCTGGCTACCTCTTTCCCCTTGTTCCTTCTGTCGTCGGACTGGTTGTCTTTGGAAGCCATCTTCAAACTCACAGTGAAAATCTGAGTGTTTGAGAAAGAGTTCCCCAGCAGAGTCGCCAATTGTTGGGGGTAAGACTTTCTGGTGGTGGATTCCGGCAGTGGGCAGTGGAGATGCGGCTGTGCTAGGCTGCAAAAGAGACAAACGTTAGGCTACCGACAGATGTCACCGGTGGACCCTCTGATGGCAAAGTCAGCAAGAGAGTTCTAGAGTGAGAAGGTCAATGGATAGAGGTTTGGCTAGTGAGAGAAGGTGTACCTCTGCATTGAATGCTAACTCCTTTATATAGAACCTCGGAGAGTGTTACCGACGCGCATCGGCGCGGGTGAGCTACCCACCTGCACACTTGGACAGTGCGCTTGTCCCCCCTGTACGTTTGAGCATGTGGCCGACCGGTCGGCTTCGACAATGTCAGGCGGCGCCGCCTGACAGCATTGGGCGGCAGAAAAGCTGATAAAGCAGGTCTGGCATGCGGCGGGAATCACGGAAAAGCTGATTCTATGTCAGGCGTGTGTCTACCATATGCGGGAAACCCAGGAAGCTGTCTTCAAGGGAATCTTTGCTGTAAACTAGGCATTTGTCCTGTTTGGCTGAAGTGAGCTGCTTCGGCATTGCTAGCTTTGGGTCGGGCCATCCTGGTCGAGGAGACTTCTGCACAGAAGTGACCCCAAGGAAGCGTCTCGCGTCGGCTCTCCTCTGTTCGGTCGCATGACCTTGCTTTATGTTGCTTCATCCAGGAACCTCTCCTGGGCTGAGTCTCCGGGCCGGAGAGAGCCCCAGTGAGTCCTTGTCGCCGGATAAGATTTGCTCGGCCGTCTGTTGGCTGGCCTGTGCTGTGGTCCTCCTGGAGGAGGTCGCGACTCCGGCCTCTTGAGAGTTCGGCCCCCAACAGAAGTTAAGAAATGTACCTCTTAAGAATTTACATGCTTTACGAATGAACTTGGAATTAAATCCATTAGGACCAGGGGATTTGGAAACATTACAACTCTTCATATCACATTCTATTTCATCCATTGTAAAAGCTTCCTGAAGGGCTAAATTATCATCACTGGATATACGCCTTGGGAACTGACCAACTAGCTTAGGCCTGATGATATGTTCCTCTTTGAAAGCCTGTTCCAGTTAAAGCATAGCCTGCCTCTTAATATCTCCAGGGTCTTTTTGCATTCCTCCATTAGCCCATATACTAGAAATCATGTTCTTTAATTCTTTCGATCTAGCAATTGAATGAAAGAATTTAGTGTTCTTATCCCCCAACTTAACCCATGTGGCTCTGCATTTCTGCCTCCACGAACTCTCTCCAATCCTCCTCTAGTACCAAAGGGATTTCTGCAGCCCCCTCCTAACAGCTCTCCTGGGAGAATCCACAGGCCTGACTTCATCTTCAATATCCATTTCGTATAGTTTTAATTCCATAGATTTGATTTTGATTTGATAGGATCCATAATCATCTTTGCTCCACTTCTTCAGAGCCTCTTTCATTGCTTTGAACCCTGATCTAATTTTACAACCTGCCCACTTTTCCTGGAAGCCACCGTTCTATGCTTCCTCAGCAATTACCATACAGTTTTTATCCAACAACCAGAAGATAAAGAATTTAAAGGGCTTTGGCCCCCAATTTATTAAATCCCTAGAAAGAGAGATGGGATAGTGATCTGAGATATCTTTACTCAGTCCCCACTGAGTTAGATTTCCCTGATTCAACCAATCTTCTGACACCAGAAAACGGTCTAGCCTACTCTGAGCATTAGATTCTCTATTGTTTGACCATGTGTATTTCCTTCCCACCATTTACAAGTTAGTCAGCTCGTTAGTACTAATAAAAAGTTTGAATGATTTCATACCATAAGTCGTTTTATCGCAGCCTTTTCTTTCCTCTTTGCATAGTACCTCGTTAAAATCACCTACCAAGATCCAAGGGTGGGATGAAACCAATTTCTGCAATGAAAGTTCTCCCCACAAGAAGATCCTCCCAGCCACATCATTGGGGCATAAATGTTATCAAAGTAACCATTAACATTCTCATAAGTTCCTCGCAATATAATGAGGTGTTGCTGGACTAATGAGGATGCTAGCTTGAACTTTCTACTATTTCATAGAGATAAAAGTCCCCCTGATTTCTGCAATGAAAGTTCTCCCCACAAGGAGATCCTCCCAGCCACATCATTGGGGCATAAATATTATCAAAGTAACCATTAACATTCTCATAAGTTCCTCGCAATATAATGAAGTGTTTCTGGACTAATGAGGATGCTAGCTTGAACTTTCTACTATTTCATAGAGATAAAAGTCCCCCTGATTGCCTGATAGCCTTTGAGTATTCGAAACCCACTTCCGACCTTCCCCATAGCTGCGTTACTAGATGCTGCGAAATCTCAGCCATTTTGATTTCTTGGATGAATAGAATATCTGGTTTCTTAGATAGGATTAACCTCTTCAGCATGCGTTTCTTGATGGTACTTCCCATCCCTCAAATGTTCCATGAGATAATAAACATAAATTATTATCCTCAGCTACCAAATCTGCATCTCTATCGCTTCTAAACTCTTCCATAATTCTATAACATTCAGTCTACAAGGTTTTTTCTTCTTCCAGAAAGATATTTAGAAGGGCTTCTTCTTCACTTTATGATAAGGAAATATCAACAGCTGTTGCCACCATTCTAGTGGCCTCCGGTTTTTCTCTCCATGGCTGCGATAGAGAACCTGAGTTTATGGGTTTTTGGCTAGATTATGATGACTGTTGGGTATCTGGCATAAAAGAGATACCTGGGCTGGAAAGATTGGGCCCAACATCCTCCACTCCTTGAATTAAGGCTATTAATGGGCCTAATCTGTTAGGAGCAAAATTATTAATTGGTGACGCGTGAGAACTGGAGTTGGGTGGGGTATTATCCCCTTGTAAATTGGTTCCATTAGTTTTCTCTTTTTCTGCATTCAATATTTTTTTGTGAGAAGCCTTTTCTGTGCTGACACCCCTAGAGCCTTGCAATAATAAACTTGCAGCTTTACCCTGTTGTTCTACAGACGTTCTCTGTGCTACTTCTGAACCAATTTCACCAATAAAACACACCTTTCCTTTAGTAGGATTACTGATCTCTGGACATCTATGATTAGCTTTTTCACAGCCAAAAAACTTTTTACCAGATATGGAATTCCCTACTCCGACGAACGAGTTTCTTTTGAGCTAAATTTTCTATACAGATAGGTGGCCGGAATACTTTTGAGATTCAAAATCCACCATTTCACCCACCATCTTGACCTCAAATGACTGGTTCTCCAATACAACAGTGATTGAGTCACTGATTGTCCACTCCTCTGTTTCAATTAGTAAGTTAGCTACAACATAATTTCGCTCCAGCAATGTGTCTTCCTCCACTAATAACATAGGTCCCCACACTTTAGCAATAGCAGAGAAAGTATCACAGTTCCATGCAGAAATTGGGATGCCTGAGCATCTCAGCCAGACAAGTTTTTCTTTAAACACTACTTGCCTATTCCATTTAGAGATTTTATCAAACCAAGCTTCCCATTTTGGAAGAGTTAAGAACATATTTCTCTCAGTAGCTGATTGAAAAATTAATAGTACTTGCCTCCCACCCAGGAATCTGCAATCCTGTATCTCCTCAAACTCATTCATCACATTACGTCTGAGATCCTCCATACTGGTGGAGATATGCAGATATGCAACTGCACATTTATCCAACCAGGCCTTGGAGTAGGTTCTGCCTTTGACTCTTTCCCGAGCTACACGGTTATGGTTAGAACTGATGACTTGCGCATAGGTAAGGTGATTACCCAAACCTTTACTGGAAACAATCCGATTTAGGATAGGCTTTCTAATACTCTCTTCATATCTTCTTCCTCTGGTCTCCACCCCCTTATGTGCAAAGTTCTTGCCGACATCTCCTTTATCAAACAGACCGAGATTTTAGCATCATCCACCCACAACCCATTCGTTCTACTAATGGCCACTTGAGCAACTTCAATTTCTCCAAATCGCACAAAACCAACCTCGAACTTGATTTGCTTAGTTTCTTTGGGATGTAAATGTAGGAATTATATGTGAGAAAAGAAATCTGTTTTCTATCAATTTGTAAGTAATATAATCACAAAATATGAACGATATAAAATTGACAAAATATTAGGAAGAAATCAACCGAAGTCCCGTGTGAACACGGTTCCCTTAAGCCAAAATAGGTCGCCTCTTCATAGGTGCTTGAGGTTGACGTTGGCCTTCGGCTCTCAGGGTAAAATCGGTTTCCGATGATTGTAGCACAACAAGAACCGGCCTGCGAACCAACTGTGTTTCGAACTCTCTCGATGAAGGATATTTGCACTGGAAGGGAATGATGGAAATTACAGAGAGGAGAAGAAATTTCTGAGTTCATATTCCTTACCCAAAGGTGTCAATATATAGTCATTATAGGGGAGCTAGAAATAAATACCGTAATTAATTTTGTAATTAAAATATAAATAAATTATATTGTAACAGTTTTAGAAATTAATACATTATTTATTTTGAAAATAAATAAAAACCGTTACACAATTCATTCATTTTCCAACAATCCCCCACATGAA
>NMUG010013515.1:0-10090 GCA_002855965.1 Monotropa hypopitys
CGAATCAAGGAACTATATTTTTGGAAAGCTAATTTCTTTATGTTATAATGATAGGATTGATTTTCTTGGATTTTGGGAAATCTCAAAAGATGTCAAATGGCCCGGTGTGCACCGATTCATAAGACATTCTTTTTTATCCAAATCGGTCAGCTACTGCAAGCTTTCACTGAACGATTCGAATCGAGAAATTTCTTTTGTTTTTATACTTTTATGAATGTTTTTCCTTTTCTTTTTGTATATTAGCAAATGAAATATTTAAGAAAGAGGAGGAGAAAATGGATCTAAGTATGTATGTAATGTACCATTATAAACATGTATAACGGGATAGAATATTATATATAAATCGTGTCGGAATATTTCCAAAACGGACGGCTTATATACAATATACCGACAAGGTCGGGTTTAGAAATGTAAAAGTAGAAATGAGACGAGACGGCTTCGATTTTCCCCTTTACAAATTTCGAGAAATGAAAAATTGGCTTTTAGCGACATGTCGCGATTATAAGCCAAAAATTCATAAGTCAATTTTTGTAAATTCAATTTCTAACTTATTCAAGAGAATAAATGTTCCAAGATCTCTGGTTATTTGACCGAACACCCGGTAGGCATAGCCATACGTGAGGCCGAGATATTGCTTAACCGAGATCTTTGAAATATCACATCTTTGAATAAAGGAGAAAAATAGAAAAGAAGTCATACAACGTGTTTTTGGTATTTTTAAGGCGAAGACGTATTTACGTTCTTCTCGTACGTGACGTCGAAGCAGGCTCAGCCTAGCATGCGTCAAATTCTAACGAGGAGAAAGATGCAAATGGTCATCTTCTTTATTTCATATGTTCTATATATATAAGTGAAAGAAACGTTTTCGATAGTTTTCTCGCCGGAAATATCGGAGTAGGCATAGCCGTACAAATACCGATAATCGGGATATACTATGAAACCGCATCTTCTTTGCCTTGATGTCTACATCGTAGAGGGTAAAAGAAGAAGAAAAGAAGAAAATAAAAAAGAAGAAAAGGTAACAAAATCGTTTTCTTTATATCATTACTTTGTTATAATTACAATTTTCGAGAGTCCGAACTTCTAATGGTAAATTCCGTAAACTATAATAAAGTATAGTATCAAGACCGAAGTCGATACTAATACTAGACTATAGAATGGAATGTCTATACCGAGAAGTGGCTCAAATGAAAAATGAAAGATATTTAGTAGAATTTTCGGCAGAGGTTCGGCTGCGTTTGGTTGGTTTCGGGTTTTTCTGGTAGAGGTTTGATGATTTTTGGAGCTTTGGATTTCGTAGCTAGGACTTTTGGTTGCTGGATTTTGTCTTGGGGAAGAAGATTTGCTCAAGAACAAAGGTTGTTCTTGGGGGAGATATGGTTTTAGGGCTTGGAAATGGGGTTAGGGATTTTTAGGAAGATTTTTGTTAAGGGTTTTTGGTTTTGGAAGGCTTCTGCCCGGATTGGACTTATGCTTGAGAGAGAAATTTTGTGAGGGAATGGCTAAGGGTCCTCTCCCAAGAGGGGAGAGGGTTTTTTATAGGTTGAGGCATGTCGCATCTATAGATGCGACATGTTCAAAAAATATTATTTTCTTGGGAAGTGCGCAACAAAGCAAGATTTTGTGTCTTTGGCTTTGAGTGTGAGGCTGGTTTTCATGTCAAATCACTGCCGAAAATAATAAATGTAATAAAATTAAAATGAAAAAGAAAATCCAAAGTCTTCTCGGGTCCAAAATTGATTCGGACCATTGATATGCGCTTGCTCGGCCCATGCTCGTCTCCATCTCTGAAAATTTAAAGTAGATATTTGCGATGCTTGAATTAAATCAGGAATTTAGAAATTGTCACGGGATTATTCCGGACACTTTTCTGAAATTCTTTGGAAACCGGTCTTTCTACTCTGACCGGGAGATGACGTTGCGCCTTGAACTGCTTTTTGTCCGTCGATTTAGTTTATCAGTAAATATTCGCCTCTTTAAATGCTTCTCATGAAAATTATGTTTGCTCAATTCTGACATCGGCTTGTCGTCGCGGTAACAATGAACGGTGCGACGCTTCGACTGAATTCTGAATTTTGCTCGGACGGATTCAATTTTTACACAGACTTTCTTGTAACGAAATTACCGTTGACTTTCCATTCCTAAACATGATTTCGGATGCTCGTGCGAAATTCTGTTGATTCCGGGGCATGAAGCATGCAGAGATGATTTCTGTCGGCTGTTCGGTTACTGTTCGTCTCGCTCCTTTGGTCGGATTAAAACTCTGACTTCGGACAAATATTTCTCAACATTTTATCGGCTTCGGCTCACTGCTGCATTGTCGCCGGCTGCTGTCGGCACTGTTTGCGGGGAGTCTTGACATCCCGGAATCGCGTCTGAAAAATGCTCGGAGACTGGTTTGACCATTTTGTTGACTTTCGGGATTGGGTCAAAATTGGGTATCAACAGGATTTAGGCATATCGATCCGTTTGAGTTTAAGTCTTTCCCTAATATTGTGAAGAACCTTGAGGTGTCGCTGAGATTTTGGGATACTTCTCTGTAAAGGGTATGACCCATTGGTCATAATCTTTTGTAAGATCACCTTAGTTTTATTGGCTGTAAGTCTAAGTTGAAGTGTTAGAGTTGTTTTGGGCTAACCATTGGCTTTAGGTGCGATTCGGGACTCATCCATCTCTGGCTAGATGTTTCGTATTGTGGTGAAAGTGGTTAGGTTAGTCGTTAGAAGTCCAATATCCAGTGGTCGTGCGTTGGCCTTAGATGTATTTGTGCTCGATGACCTATTTGATTGTGGAACGCACGTGTGCGTGTCATGATTGTCTTCGTAGTTTCTCGTTAGATGATCCGATTGTGATAAACCCTTGGCTCATTAAGGTTCGTGAGATCCGCCATACGTTCAACACCGTTAGTATTGATATCAGAATAGTGCAGCGGAAGTGTGGTGGAGGAACAATTGCGATGGCGTGAAGAAATACTCCTTTGATCCCGAAATTTTCTTTGGAGAAGAAACTCTTTCCTTACTCCTTTCAATGTAACGTTGCAAATAATGGTTCGAGTAGTGGTCTTGGATAGCGTGTTGGTTTCCCAACCTATTTCCTGATTTTGGATATTGTACCCGGGCCACTTGGCTTATAGGATTTGTGGTAGCCGGACCCTAACCGTCTTGGGCCGGACCCCATCTATCCGGATCAGCCCAACAATCCGGATCCAATACATATCTCACGGAGCAATCCAGGACCGTCGGCCTCACGGACCTCCGAACATACACTGTTGTTGGACAGATCTGGCGGATCATCATGTGTTCATCCTAAGCAGTCTCAACGGACACCAGAGGGAGCCAGGCCGGTCCGGCCATGCGGTCTCCTTCAACCTTCGGCATTCTTATCCGGACGTCAAGGAAGCCCAGTGTTTCCACTCCCCACTGGGAAAACGGACAACTTCCACCGACGGACGGTCTAATGCCGGAGGGGTCCACCATCGGCAGCAGCAGAGAACAATGACCTCCGACAGCCTGCATTCGGGTCGGCTGTACAAATGCTGACGTGGCTCAGGTCGTTCAGCGGCTCAATAGAAATATAGGGCTAACGTCAGCATTCAACCTCCCGTCCGTGTGCATCACACGCCCGTATCTTTGGTGCCAAGTCAGAACCCCCTATAAATATCTCGTCAAAACACTATTCACGGGACCGGACCTAACTGGATATCTGGTATCTCTCCGACTCTCCTTCAGTTTACGGTTTCCTTTCTTTAATCGTCGCTGACTTAGCCATCTGAGGCCCCTCTCGGTCGCTGCCGACCGGTGGGCACTGACCTTTGTGGTTGCAGGAGCCAAGCAGGTGATCCATCTTCTCTTATAGGTAACTGAGCATTCCGCCGAAGCACTCACTCCCAGTCGTCCGGTCATCATCCGAAGGATCCACAGCACCCTCTGGATTTTCAGTCACCACAATTGGCGACTCTGCTGGGGATCTCCGTTCCCGGACTCAGGTGACCGACAGTCTACTTCTTTGCTGAGCCTCTCCTTCTCCAATGGCCGTTGACGACTGCCGCGACCATCACGACCGCCGACTGCCTCCTGCTGCTTCTCTCCTCACTGTAGTTGATGCCGATCCCCCTCTAACCCTGCTGGGATCCACATCCCAGCCACAGCCCGACGAGCAGCTTCGTCAGAATGACCTTGAGATTGCCTTCCTCAAGGACCAGCTAGCAAGACTCGCCGGAGGTTCAACCTTAACTCCTCCCATTCCATCTGAAACCTTGCAGGACGACTCAGAGCACACCATCAGGAGGTCGGACCTGGAGCATTCGGGAAGGCTGAACGATCACGGACGCACGGACAGAGGAAAGGCGGTCCACCGATCCCCCATCCGGAAGTGCCAGTCGGGAGGCCGTCCTGCCCGGACACCTAGGCACCAACCTTCTATCAATGCTTCCTCGAGCTCTCGCTCCGGTAGATCTCGCGAGACCCATCGTTTGGAGGAGGAAACCCTGGCCCCCGTCAGGGACCCCCCGACGGCCACTCTGCCCATGGAGACTTCTGAAGCAAGTCATAGGCGCCGCAGACGAAGGAACACTCAGCGCTCCGGCCGGAATCCCAGAATTCGCAACTCCCCCCCTCCGGTAGGTGATCTCAGGGACCGTATCAACCGTGTCAGGCAGAGGGCAACGAGCCCTGATAGGAGGGCCATTCATAAAAAGACACTCGTGGATGCCAGGCTTCGGCAACTCAGCCTATCTCCATTTATTTCGGAGATCGGGTTGGCCACTCTCCCGGCTGGCTTCAATCTTCCCATGTTCATCAGGTATGATCCCAAAATGGACGCTTACACCCACCTCATTCACTACCGCCAGACCATCTCTCTCTACACTACCGACGACTCAATCATGTGCAAGGTGTTCCCCACCAGCCTCGACACTCTGGGCTCCCTCTGGTTCAATAAGCTCCCCCCACGTAGCATTTCATGCTACCGGGATCTTGAACGAGCCTTCATGGCTAGGTTCGTAACCAGCAGCCGACAGTCCAAACAGATCGACGCTCTCATCAGCCTTAAAAAGCGTCCGGATGAAAGCCTTTGTTAGTACTCGAAATGGTATTAGGAGTTGTTCAATGACATTCAGGGTTGTGACCAGACAGTGGCTGCCTCTTCCTTCAAAAATGGTTTGGACAGCAACAGCCGGATCTTCGCCGACCTTACACTCCACCCCTCCGAAGACATGGATGATCTCATGCTCCGGGTGGAGAAATTTTGTCAGTTGGAAGATCTCTTGGCCGAGCGCACCACGCAGCAACCGGATCAACAGCCTTCGGTCCCACAGACAGCCGGTGGCCGGAGGCAAGTAAACATCGTCAAAAAAGGAAAGAAAGGTGGTCCGAAGGCTCCCAAACTCCACGAGCTCACCGCAGAAATGACAGTCTTCACCGAGCCCATCTACGCCGTGCTGAAGCATATTGAGAATCAGCCATTCTTCGCTTGGCCGGATCACAAGCTTGGGACGTCCGGCAAAACAAAAGACAAACGGATCCACTGCACCTATCATAGGGAGAAATGACATTTCACGACCGGTTGCAAACCCTTCAAGTCGTACTTAGAGCTCCTGGTGCAGCAAGGACACTTAGCACGGTGGGTTGATCAGAAGAAGACTCTGGAGCTTGCTCATAGGTCCGGACACCTCATTCAGCCGGAGGAGGATGTCCCGACGATCAATGTCATCCACGGGCCGCTCAACAAGGAGGCTGCCGTCCGTCTCAGAGCAGAAATCGACCAGGCCTCTGCCCCAAAGCAAGTGCTCACGGTCGGTTCTGGTCTCAAGCAGAAGCAGCCCTCCGACCGTTCAGGGTTGTCCATAACTTTCACGGAGAAGGATCTTGATCGAGTCCGGCTGCCCCACAACGACGCGTTGGTCATCACTCTACGCATCGGACCAGCCAACGTCTGATGCATTCTCATCGACCAAGGGATCTCCGCAGAGGTAATGTACTTTTTTATGTTTCAAGCACTAAAGCTTCCCTCTGACGCTTTGCAGCCCGCCGACATCCCTTTGGTCGGATTCAACGGAGCCCCTATATGGCCCCTCGGCAAAATCAATCTCCCAGTCCGGGCAGGATCCAAGACGGTTGACATGGAGTTCATCGTTGTGGACGTTCCTAGTCCTTACAACGCCATTCTCGGTCGGACCTGGATTCACTCCATGCAGGCAATCGCCTCAACCTTCCACCAAGTCGTCCGGTTCATTGGAACCTCCGGACGGCAGGAAGACATCTACGGAGACCAGGCTACTTCAAAGCAGTGCTACATCTCAGCTATCAGGGAGAATAAACAGATGAAACAAGTTCAGTGGGTAGAAGTCCCGGACACTCCAGTTCTTGAGGACGTTGGTGCTCCGGCAGCTGAAAAAGCCATTGAAGATCTTATCACAGTGCCGATCAACAAGGATGGTAGCCGGGCATTCCTCATCGGCTCCTCTCTCTCTCCCACGGACCAACAAAGGTACATCAAATTCTTGAAAGACAACATTGAGGTCTTCGCCTGGACTCCATACGAGATGCCCGGAGTGGACCCGTCGTTCATCTGTCATCAGTTGAACATAAATCCCTCTCGGCATCCCGTCGTCCAAAGACCCCGACGCTCCTCTCCGGCACATACTCAGGCGGTCATTGATGAAGTGGATCGACTGCTGGAAGCAGGCGCCATTCAGGAAGTCCAGTACCCCACATGGCTGGCAAACACAGTGGTCGTCAAGAAGAAATCCGGCAAATGGCGGGTCTATGTCGACTACACCAACCTCAACGATGACTGTCCGAAGGACTGCTTCTCTTTGGATCGGATCGACCAGTTAGTTGACGCCACTACCGGCCACTAGAGACTCAGTTTCATGGACGCCTATAGAGGCTATCATCAGATCTCTATGGCAAATGAGGACATGGAGAAGACAACCTTCATCACATCCAAGGGGGTGTTCTGCTACAAAGTCATGCCCTTCGGCCTCAAGAATGCCGTAGTAACCTACCAACGGATGGTCTCCCGAATATTCAGCTGGCAGATCAGGGACACGATGGAGGCATATATTGATGACATGGTTGTCAAAAGCAAGTATGCAACTGACCACCTCCAGCACCTGGCCGAAGTCTTCGAGATCCTGAAAAAGCATGGGCTCTGGATCAACGCCGAAAAGTGTGCCTTCGGGGTGGGCTCCGGCAAATTCCTTGGCTACCTCGTCACCAGCCGGGGAATAGAGGCGGACCCCTTCCAGGTCACTGCTGTAGCGAATCTCAGGCCTCCGTCCACTATCAAAGAAGTTCAGAGACTCACCGGCATGGCAGCGGCCCTCAACAGATTTATCAGTCGGTCGTATGATCTTTGCCGGCCGTTCTTCCAAGCTATCAAGACCATCCAATGCAGCTATAAATGGACGGAAGAGTGTGATCAAGCTCTCCAACATCTCAAGAAATACATCTTCAGCCCTCCGATACTAGTCACACCGAAGGATATGGAGCCACTCATACTCTATCTGGTCGTCTCTCAGCAACGGACCACCAGCCGGTCTACTACACCAGCAAGACCCTCCTTCCTGCCGAAACAAGGTATTTGCCACTTGATAAACTTGCTCTTGCTCTTGTTTCTGCTTCCAGGAAGTTGTTGCCCTACTTCCAGCAGCATACCGTCACAGTGCTGACAGAGCATCCACTGAAGGCAGTCCTCCAGAAGGCCGACCTGTCCAACCGGATCTCAAAATGGGCGGTCGAACTGGCCAACTTTGACATAAAGTATCAGCCCAGGACGACCATCAAAGTCCAGGTATTGGCCGACTTCGTCGCAGAGTTCTCTCCGGGGGTCGCCCCTCAGGAAGCTCCGGCACAGTCTCCGGCCAATATCACAGATCTATAGGTGGCCTCTTCATCTGCTGCTCCACCTCCACGACGTTCCGGCACTTGTGCCCATCGTCCGGCGCAACAATGGCAGCTCTTCCATGGGGACACTTGGAGACTGCATGTAGACGGCGCATCCAACAACCAGGGCTCCGGCACAGGGATCGTACTAGCCTCCCCTGGAGGAGTTATTCATGAAAGCGCTCTGACAATTGACTATCCGGCCTCCAACAATGAGGCAGAATACGAAGCTCTGATCTCCAGACTTCGTCTTGCAGCGGACATCGGGGTAGAAGACATCGTCGTCTTCAGCGACTCTCAACTGGTCGTCAATCAGCTGACCAGAGAGTGCGGTGCTCGGGACGACCGGATGTGCAGATACCTCAGTTCTTCCTTGGAAGAAGCAAAAAAGTTCAAAACCTTACGGATTGAACAGATCTCTAGAGAACACAACTCCCACGCCGACACCCTAGCAAAGCTGGCCTCCGCTTGCTCCATCACCGGCCAGCAATCAATCTCCTTTGGCATCATCTCTCAGCCGAGTCATGAGTCTCCGGCATCAGAGGTAAAAAACATATCCGAAGGGCCCAGCTGGATGGATGAAATTCTTGCCTTCCTCAAGTCAGATACACTGCCGGAGGATCGCCGAGAGGCCCATCGTATCCGCTGCAAGGCAGCAAACTTCTGGCTCTCTCCATCGGAGGCCCTCTACCGACGGTCTCGGACCGGCCCATATCTGCTTTGTGTCCATTCAGCTCAGGCTCCGGTAATCCTCGAAGAGCTCCACTCCGGCAGTGGCGGATGTCACTCCGGTGGGCGGTCTCTAGCCCACCGAGCAATCACCCAAGGGTACTGGTGGCCAAAAATGCACAAGGATGCTGAAGACTATGTCAGAGCATGCCACAAGTGCCAACTATTTGCTCCGAAAATCTACTGTCCGGTCGAGGATCTCCAGCCGATCACCAGCCCTTGGCCATTTGCCCAATGGGGCATCGACATCGTCGGCAAGCTCCCAACTGCTCCGGGCGGGTTCACATTCCTCATCACTGCAACAGACTACTTCACCAAGTGGGTTGAGGCTGAACCCCTCGTTACCATAACAGCTGCCGACGTCAAACGCTTCATCTGGAAGAATATAATCTCACGGTTCGGCGTGCCGTATGCCATAGTGTCGGACAACGACACTCAGTTCATCGGCGATCTCGTCTCAACCACATGCGAAGAGCTCGGCATCAGATTCTTCAACTCCACCCCTTACTATCCTCAATGCAACGGCCAGGACGAAGCATCCAACAAGACCATTTCAACTGGTCTCAAGAGAAGGCTAGAGTCAAAGAGGGGGAAATGGGCAGAGGAGCTCTCACATGTACTCTAGGCCTATTGAACCACTCCACGTCGGTCAAACGGCCAGACTCCATATTCCTTGGCCTTCGGCGTGGAGGCAGTCATCCCAATCCAGGCTGGGTTCCCAACTATCCGGACGCAACACTTTGATCAGCCAACAAATGACTAAGTCCTGGCTGCCGACAAAGACCACACAGAAGAAAAGAGGGAGTCCGCCAGGATCAGACTGGCCTCCTATCAGCAAGAGGTAGCCAGGGGCTTCAACAGAAACGTCTGTGTCCGGACATTCAAACCGGACGAGTTGCTCCTCCGGAAAGTGGTCCTGAAGAGCAAAAAGCAGAAGCTCATGCCTAACTGGGAAGGTCCGTTCAGAGTCACTAAGATCGTCGGTAAGGGAGCCTACAAGCTAGAAGAGTTGGACGGCACGCCTGTCGACAAGCCATGGAATGCCCTGAACCTTAGAAAATATTATCATTGACTTGTACCAAAACTATTAATTTGTATAAAACTTCTTATTTCTTTAAAAATTGGTCGGTGCATTCCGTCTATCGGCAACCCCAAACTTCTAGCCGGTCCCCCACCTTTGGCCAAGCCTCCGGCAGTCTTCTGTCAGGCTTCTGTTGGCCAAGGGTCTTTGACCAAGCCTCCGGTAGTCTCCTGCCAGGCTCCTGTTGGTCAATCTCCCCTCTTCGGTCAAGCCTTCAGCAGTCATCTGCACTGGCCCCCGACCGAAGAAGGATTTTCGCTACAATGGCCGAGCCTCCGGCGGTCATCCGCCAGGCTTCTGTCGGTCCTAGCACAATACCCTCATAGGTTTGCCCCTTGACCGAGCCTTCAGCAGTCGTCTGCACCGACCTCTGGTCAAGGATTTTCGCTACAAT
>NMUG010013516.1:0-10089 GCA_002855965.1 Monotropa hypopitys
ATCGGACGCGACCGAGTGACTAATACCGAACTATGGATTAGAAGACTATCAAGAGTCTCCCGAGAGTAACAGGAAAATTAATTTACCGGAGTAAAGATAAGCTCGGAATACTTCAAGAACGAGACTTGTTCTTGGCTGGATTTTGGTTTTTCGGAAATTTGGTCGATGTTTGGGTAGTTTTCGGTTGAGAGAAAATCCCCAGAGGCTTTGGTGGTTGAGCTTGAATTGAGGTTAAAATGAATTTTCTCGGTCTGGATTGTTGTTGTGGAGGTTTGCTATATATAATGGTATATGTCGCAACTATAGTTGCGACACAATATCCGGGATTTGATCTTTGTTTCCATTTTGGGTTATCCAGAGATACACCCGGTATAGGCTTTGATCCGGTGGGATCCTGACCAGTTATGCATGGCCCGGCTGTTCCGTACCATGTCGCGTACGCCCGTATCCCGGATGTTCATTTCACACCAGTTGGGTCGGATCAACCGACCCAATTATGTCCTGGCTTCATTCAGCCCGGTACGGTGCTGGGCCCAAGGCCCTCCGGTTGGTCCGGCCAAACCTACTCCAGCCCCAACGGGCTAGCTCCAAGTACCCGGCCCAAAGGCCCGTGTTTGGTTCGGTTACCACAGATGTTATCCATCAGGAGAATATTGTTGATGGCTGATTCGACCATGAAAGGAATTTGTCGTCCCTTGGGCTCATGTATTCTAAAGAAATAATGTCTCCACGGGAAGAAGGCCATGAGGTTATTAACAGTTGGCTATTTAGCATTTGTGGCTGTGTTTAGGTTTGACTTTGTGGTATATTATACAATTTAGAGTTGAGGCACATGCAGATTGTATGCTTAAATGATCTACTGGTTATAAACCATCATTTTGGGATCCTTTTTGGTCTATATTGTTGATAACCATTGTCATAACTCATAATCACTAACATGTTGTTGAATTTCCTGTCAATTTTTTGGTGTTAGAAACTCAAAGAGACCGTTGAAGAGTTCACCAGTAATACTCCACTCATAGAGGAAGATGGAGGAGTTGTACTTGGGTGATGTAGATGTTCACAGGCAGCCTTTAGAGGTGGATTGGTGTTTGTTTTAATAATTTTCTGCATATTATTGTTTTTTGCTTTCTTTAGATCTGAAATTTTCATTTATTATACTATATTGACTAGGCAATGCATCCAAGGGAACCAGGTGTGTTGATTCAAAAATGGGCTCAGACACAAGTTGTTGTTGGGGCAAGGGTTGCTTGTTTGTATGGCAATTTTGTTCACTCTTATAGGTAATAATTGGATATGCAGCGCTTCCATTGTCCACGCATATATATGCCAAGTGTGATTCCTTGTTTGTATGTCAATGACCATTTAACTGTAGGTAATGCCTTCCACTGGACATGTATGTTTATCCAACAAACTATCTTCTAAGATAGCATTTTGTTGGCAACCCATTCCTTTGAGGCCTGCCTGCCGTCTCCCTGATGCAGGTATATTTTGGGGGGTCTCCTGCTCTCCCCTCTATGGGCAACATGTTTTGTGTGCAAAATATTGTGTTTTGGATTATATTTTCTGGGTGAGTTTCTAATGTCTTGCATATACTGATATTGTATACTGATATGTCTCATAATTTTGGACAACTACTTGGTTTGGTATACTGATGGACACAGGTGCAAAACTTCTCCCCCAAACCCAAAAACCTAATACCTATTTTATAAGTCAATTTCCATCTCTCCTCCTATCCCCCATCAATCTCTGTCTCTTCTCTCAAAGGAAGAAGTAGTCAAAAAGTATTTCAAAGCAAGCACATATGGTTTGATGAAGGTTCTTGCCAAAATGGGGATATCTACTTTGGCCTCATACAAGGGTGCTCAGATATTTGAGGCAGTGGGCCTTTCATCTAAAGTAATGGAGGGGTGCTTTGCTGGAACTCCAAGCAGAGTTGAGGGGGCAACATTTGAAGTGCTAGCCCTTGATACGCTCCAGTTGCATGAGCTGACATTTCCTAAACGGATATTATTCCCCCTGGGAGTGCAGAAGTTGTATCATTGCCCAATCCTTGGGATTATCATTGGAGGAAATGTGGTGAGGTCCACCTGAATGACCCCCTTGCTATAGCCAAACTGCAAGAGGCTGAAATGTGCCAGATAACATAGCATTTGATCTCATTTTTGGCCCTATATACATATGTGTGTCTCTATCCATGTGTTCCAGAAATGTGCATTGCGTAGCTTAGTTTAACTTCTTTCTGCATTATTTTGTAGAATGCCAATCCTGGAGCTCGAATCAGTGTGAAGTTGGTATCTGAAGCTGGTGTGGGACTAATTGCTAGTGGAGTTGTAAAGGGGCATGCCGATCATGTCTTGATCTCAGGTCATGATGGAGGCACAGGTGCTTCCAGATGGACTGGCATCAAAAGTGCTGGTCTCCCATGGGAATGTCTTGCTGAAACCCACCAAACCCTAGTTGCTAACAACCTTCGTGGCCGAACAATACTCCTGACAGATGGCAAACTTAAAGCTGGACGGGATGTGATCATTGCTGTGCTTCTTGGTGCAGAGGAGTTTGGTTTCAGCACAGCTCCCATCATTACCCTTGGTTGTATCATGATGAGGAAGTGCCATAAAAACACTTGTCCAATTGGAATTGCTACCAAAGATCCAGTTCTTTGAGAGAAGTTTGCTGGAGAACCTGAGCACGTGATTAACTTTATCTTCATGCTAGCAGAAGAGGTGACAGAAATCATGTCTTAGCTTGGGTTTTGAACGATAAAGGAAATCATGTCTCAGCTTGTTTCCATCATATTATTTCTTATTTATGTCTCAACAAGATTAATTACTTGCCCGTCCACTGGTTCACAACTAATGCTAGTTCTTGGCAACTATCATTAGAGTAAAGAAAGATTTGTCTTGTGCAAATTACATTCTACCTAGCTGTCCTGTAGAAAACTTGACAGTAACTATTGTATGTTCCTTTCTTTGTAGTGGATTTTCTGTTGGAAATCAAAGAGTTCTATTAGTTCGAGGATCTTATTTTGATGTAGTTTGTTTGTGTGTCTTGTTAGGAATATGCTTATCCAACATGTGCAAATACTGAAATACATGCACAATTGTCAGGAATTTACAGGTTTGAAATGAAGTTGAATTGAATTGAGTTTGCAGAGCAATGTTCCTCTCTCTCACACACACACACACACACATTGATCTCCTTTGATTCTTCTCCCCCTTTTTCTACTGCTACTGATTTCCTTAATTCCTTCACTCTGTTCTGTCATCTGCTCGCATTGCATTGTCTGGGCTATTTTTCTATACTGAGTATGAAGTGATTATTAATTATTGTCCACTGGTCAGTGGGGCCGAAATGTATCAAACTTTCAGATGAAGGTTTAGAATGGCATTCCTTTAATATTTAGCAGTTGTGACCAGAACCTAGTTTAGGTCACTGCATGCATTATCTAGACCATTTATATAGCAAAAGTGTGTAAATTGTGGATCGGATGAATCTTTTTATTTGAATTTAGTTGTGTACCTTTACCTATATGTGTCGCCATGTCCCAAATGATAGATGGAAAAAACACCACTCCACTCTCTTCCTCTTTCTGCTACAGTAACTTTCTTGGCAACAATAAATTGATCATTCCTTGGCAACTAATGCTAATTCTTGTGATCTTGTGCTTTACAGTTATGGGCTAATTAGTTTTTTCTTTTGCCTTTAAATGGGTACAGATCTTCAGAATCCTTGGCACGCCAAATGAGTCTATTTGGCCTGGGTTTTCCAAACTTTCTGGGGTAAAGGTGAACTTCATGAAGCACCAGTAAGTATCTATTTTACATTATTCAATGCTCCACTAGGTTGAATGCTACATTCATGTTATTATATTTTTGCCACTGTTTTCCCAGGCTTCCATCTTTGGGTGATTCTGGTCTGGTTTTCTGGCCTCCATTGGTTATTAACTGAAGATGTATTTGTTTCAGGTATAACCTATTGTGTAGGAAATTTCCAGCTACATCTTTCACTGGATCACCAGTTCTCTCAGATGTTGGCTTTGACTTGTTGAACAAACTTCTAACTTATGACCCTGACAAGGTAAGATAGAGTACATCTATGGCCTATGGTATCGTGATCTTCATTTTGTTTTTAAATTTACCTCAGTACAGCTAATAGTAAAAGCCTCTGGTAAATTGCAGCGAATAACTGCTGAAAATGCTCTTAAGCAGTTGTAAAAGGTGTTGGTGATCACGGCTGCGAGTACATGACTGGTGGGACTGTTGTGCTTGGAAAAATGGGGAGGAACTTTGCTACAGGCATGAGTGGTGGTATTGCCTATATTCTAGATGCAGATGACAAGTTTCAATTGTGATGCAACCGTGAGCTGGTAGATCTCGATAAAGTTGAATAAGAAGAGGATATTATGATGCTCAGAATGATGATCCAGCAACATTAGCGTCACACAACCAACCAACTAGCCAGAGAAGTGATTGCTGATTTTGATAATCTTTTACCTAAATTTGTCAAGGTGTTCCCTTCAAAGAAAAGATTGAGGAAACTGCTAGCACTTATGATGAATTGTCCAAAGTATGCTGCTTAGTTATGAAGATCTTTTGATGATATTTGGGTTGAAATATAGATGTACGATCTTGTAGTATTTTGAAGATTTTTTGTTGATATTTTGGTATCAAAGACTTGTATTTCACTTTTGGTGATGAATTGGAGGAACATGTAATGTACTAATTTTTTCTATATAATATTAATTGCTTGGATGTTAAAAGAATGATTTTTTGAAGGAATTTGTATGGAATATTTTGAACATATTGCGAAGGAATATATAGTCATTGAGTTGAGATCATCTTATTTTTTGTTACTGTTGGAAGAATTTGGTATGGAATTGAATTCAAGTTATTGGAGTAAACAAAAAAAATTATGTTCAAATGCTATGTATTGATGATAGCAGTTAAGAAATGCTATTGAAATGTACAAAATCATAACATGTTTGAAATGCTATTAAAATGTATTATATATAGCTAGCTAAAAATGCTATGAAAATGTGGAAAATGCTATAATTGTTATACAAAATATAGCAATCTAAAAATGCTATGGAAAGTCTCAGACTTTTTATAGCATTGACTAATATAGTATTTGCTGAAACATTATATATAACTTTCTATAGCATTTTTCACATGCTATTGAAACTAACATTTATTGTAGTGTTCGGATGCAGTTATTCGGCAATAAATTGGTGCAAGTTTATCATTTAAAGGTTCGTGGAATGGCCAATTTCTTCATTGGTATCGTAATCCTTTAGTGGTTTATTATTTGCTCCTTCAGTTATTTCATACTTTCTCCTCGTGCCATTTCCTTGGACTTTAGGATTATTTTATTTCCGTGTTCATTCTCATAAGGATCCTTAGTTCGTTTATCTTTGTGTATAGCGTTAATCCTTGGTCTAAAACTCTTGGTTTAGGTCATAAAATGTTTCTTAAGTTAGTTTTGGACCTTAGGAGATCGTTCCCGGAAGTTCCAAGTCTTTTTCCAAAACATTTTTTTATCCTTAACAGTCAGTCTCGCGACTAGTAGCCCGAAAACCCCCAACCGGTCGCGACATCCTTCCCTTTCTCGCGGTTTCAACAGAACATCGGGCGACCAGTTGCCCCTCCTCTCGGGACCAGTCGCGGTCAGCCAGTCCGGAAGTGCCCCCTGTGCGACCGGTTGCATGAAATGCCTTGCGGGAGCGCGATCGGTTGTGCGCCCTGCTGTGAGAAAACATTATGTTCAATTTTTTATATCTTAAGTCGTAGAGGAGCGTCTTTAGGGGTATTTTTGTTCAAAATTAGCATATAATTAACCCTAATTTATTTTCTAATGAGCTCCCATATATAAAGCCTCCTTAGAATCATTTTAAATATATCTCTTGCAAAAACTCTCAACCTTAGAGCTCCATTGATACATTGTTGACTGCACTCTTGTGATTCATCATCAAGAAACTTCAAAGGTTTGAATCTATCTTATTTTCTCTTGCTTGTCTCTCAATCTTTTCTTGTTCCTTCCTTGAGATCATCTATATACATAGATTCTCTTATAAGAATTGATTGAATGAGTGTGTGCCGAAAATTAGATCTTGATCTAGTTTTCTAGATTTTTAATATTAGCAAGAGTTAGGGTGTCTTGGGTTTACCCTCTTGATATTTGAGAGTTGTGTGAATCTATTCATTTGATTCATTGTTCTTGTTTTGACTCCTAGTGATTCTAGAGTTTTTAGTGTATTCATCTCCTTGGGTATTCTTTCAAAGCCTTAAGCTTTATCCCTTAAAACATCATTGTTTTTGAGATTTCACTTTTCATATTCAATCTCTTATAAGGTTTGTCTATTACACTAAATTGCTTGACCCTATTAACGTTGAGATTGTTATTGTTGGAAGTATTGAAGAATATTTTCTCCTTGGGTACATCAATCTTAATTCCAACATACTCTTTATGGTGATTCTCTTAAACTTTTTCCTTAGGAAATTGTTCTTTGGGCTTAATTTTCTTGAATCACTTATTCCAGTGTACATTGGAGTTTGGTACTTATTCTAGTGCTTATTTATACTCCTTTGTTAGTTATTCTTCTAGACTTGTTGTTTAATATTGTCTTGTGACACTCTTCGTTTGTTTGTACTTGCACGCACGTGCTTGGTGGTTTGCCTTATCTACATTGGTCGAAGTACTTCGAGAGTCGGAAATCAATTGGATATTGTGGATTGGCTGGAGGATAGCAGAAGGGGCTCGGGGAGCTTTGCATAGGAGTAAGTGAGTTTGGTGGATAATTTCGATAACTCTTGTATCCTAAACCTTTGCTATTTCTAGTGAAACCGTAAACTAGGACAGTGATTTTTCTACATAGGGATCGTTTGATGCCTATATAGTTTTCCACTATATATCTGTTGTTGTGCTACTGATTTTCTCTTACTCTCTCTCCACTACACTTGCACATGTGATTGTTTTGTTATTGTCTATTACATAATTGCTTCCGTTTGCATACAAACAATCATTAAAATAATTTTACATAACTCAAGTTTATCAATTAATTTGCATCAAGTTTAAATTAAGAATTCTTAAGTTTTTATCGGCCAACCTATTCAACCCCCCTTTAGGTTGTAGCCTAGCGTGCATTCGCATATTTCAGGAAGGATTCATAATCGAGGCAGTAGAAATTCTCGAGGGCAATCACAGATTGGGCAATCAAGGCCTCATACGATTACTTGCTATTTTTTCCAGGATAAGGGCATATCAGGAGGAACTGTCCCAAGTACAAGGTCGTACAGGAGAAGTTCTAGATATTAGATACATCAATGATTGTTGACACTGCAGATTCAATTGATCTTCTATTTGCGAGCACATCAAATTCGAGGAGATCAGATTGGATTCTGGACTCATGGAGTTCAGTTCACATGTGCGAAGATAGGAGCATCTTTGCAAACTATCAAACTAGCGATGGAGGTATTGTCAGGATGACCAATAACACAACGAGCAAGATTATTGACAAGGGAACAATGAGGTATCACACTTCTGCAAGAAAAGAGGTGAGATTCACAGAGTTCCGACATATTCCAGAATTGAGGAAGAATCTAATTTCTTTAAGGAGGATTGATGCTAGAGGCTATAGATTTTTAGCTAAATAGTATGTTATGAAAGTTTTCAGTGATAATCGGAAAGCGCTTCATTGAAAGAAGACATGAGATCTGTATAGGTTAGATGAGAGCGTTAACAAACATGAAGTAAGACGATCGAGTAGACGCATACACAACAAACAAGGTTGATCGCATGATTTACGATGATCTACAGACACAGACGTATAGTTTTACCAATGTGTGGGAGCTTCATGACACTGCTTAGGCTAGTGAGATCAAAGATTCCTCCGCACCTACGAAGAAACGAGTTACATTTGCTACTGATGTGATCTTTGTGACATCCGGGCATCCTAACAATGGGGTGCAAGAGTTCGAGTTTTTCTTCATGCTTGATCAGAGGAGATGATCTGTTAAAATTCCCTTGTCAAGCATTTCATTTTCCCGCCACTACCAAATTATTTTCGATTTCCCTCCATTTCTACCTTTGCCTTGTATTATATATATTTGTTGTATGGAGAGGCCACGAGAGGGGTGCTGAGAGTGAGACAATGAGAGGTGAAAGAGTGTTCTACTGAGTTTTTTTCTTGTATTTGTACAATGAGTTTTTCCTCGAATCCCAACAGTGCATACAAAAAAAAATCATGGTCGTGAGAGAGAGGATCAAACATGTGAACTGAACTCATAAGTACTTCATTTATTGAATAGAACAGAAAACATCAAAACACCCTACAATAAATTGTTTTCAGCTTTGAGAATCATCCAAACACTTCTCTCATAAGTACTTCATTTAATATTGAATAGAACTTTCATTCATTCATCTCATCATCGTCCTCTATTTCTTCGATCTTTATCTTCTTCACCGCCTGTGCAGCATCACTACTCCCCAGTCCACTGGGAATTTGAATTAGCACATCAGATTTTTTCCCAGTCGCAGCATTCACAAGCCCCCCATTCCTTTCAACTTGATACGTCAATTCCTTTTTGTTGTACGCAGCATCAATATAAACAGTTGAGTTTTCATCAATCTCCTCCCTCACAAGCATTTTTGATAACTCGGTCACCACTTTCTTCTCTAGCCATCTCCTGATTGGCCTTGCACCATAAACCTGGAACCAATAATTGCAAAAGATTTAGTACCAATTCAAGTATAGGAAAATCAAACATGTAAATCACAAGAATTATACTACTTACAGGATTATAACTCTCTGCTAACATGACATCCAATGCTGCTTCAGTCACACCTAAGGCAATACCCCTCTCTGCAAGACGGCTTGCTACGTCTTTTAGTTGAAGCCTCGCAACCTTCCTCAATTGGTCGTGAGAGAGAGGATCAAACACTACAATCTCGTCAAGACGGTTGAGCAACTCGGGCTTAAAATGCTTCCTAACCTGTTATGTTTCGAAACTAAAATCACATCTCAACTCTAGGGATATTCTAAAACGTATAATAAGAAAACATGAAGTACAATCTTTCAATTTTCTAATGGAATGTGATAATTTACCTCTTGCATTACCAGTTCCCGAGCATTCTCCATTGTACATTTGCCCATTAATCCGGACAACAAATACTCAGCTCCAAGGTTGGATGTCATAATGATCACCGTGTTGGTAAAATCAACCGTGCGGCCTTGACCATCCGTCAACCTCCCATCATCTAAAACTTGGAGCAATGTATTGAACACAGTGGGGTGTGCTTTCTCAACTTCATCAAAAAGCACCACACTATACGGCCTTCTCCTCACAGCTTCTGTGAGTTGCCCTCCTTCGTCATGGCCAACATACCTGAAATAAGAGAGAGATCGGAATAACTAACCATCAGTTTTGATCATATCCTGTGAAACTGAACAAAGGTTGAACAAAGAGTACTTACCCAGGTGGAGCACCAATTAATCGAGCAACCGAGTGCTGTTCCATATACTCAGACATATCAATCCGAATCAACAAATTATCATCATCGAACAATTGCTCCGCAAGAGCCTTGGCAAGCTCAGTCTTCCCAACACCTGTAGGACCTAAGAAAAGGAAAGAACCAGTAGGTTGTTGAGGCCTTCCCAACCCAGCCCTCGACCTTAACACAGCTTCAGCAACTGCACTAACTGCTTGATCTTGTCCCACCACTCTTTCATGCAAACTATCAGCAAGTCCAATCAACCTTTCTTTCTCATTTTGACCTAGCCTTGTTACTGGGATTCCTGTCCAGCGGCTCACAACCTCTGCAATTTGTTCTGGTCCAACGGTCTCTGTTAACATCAAATTCTCTTCTGAGCTCCCTTCTAACCTTGATATTGCAGCCTCAACTTCTTGAATTGCACCGTATTTCAAATCAGCAACCCTAGCTAAATCATATCTCCTTTCAGCTTCTTGTAATGTAAAGAGGAGCTCTTCACGTTTCTGTTTGAGTCGGCGGAGCTCATCAATCCTTTCCTTCTCTCTTCTATACTTCATCATCAATGGTTGAAGTTTGTCCCTTAAATCATCGAGCTCTTTT
>NMUG010013517.1:0-10089 GCA_002855965.1 Monotropa hypopitys
GTGCATGTCATTCTGTACATTTCTAATTCTGCATTGCTGTCGAAACATATTATCATTCAGACTACAAATTTCAGAACAGTTATGGAAAATATCTATCTTAATAAATGAATGTAATTTTGTGTTGAAACATAATTTTTATTTAGTGAGTAATCCTTTATACTCTATTTAATTTAATGTGTTATGGTCTCTATTTTTTATTTGTCAAATGGCCATATATCGAGTGTCTAAGGCACGAGTCACATGTCAAGTATCGAAAGCACATACACGATTCATGTGCCGAAGGCACGCAATCGTGCCGAAGGCATGCAATTGTCCCGAAGATGTTCATCACACGATATTCCGTGCCGAATGCACTTAAGAGTGACGAAGGCACATGTGAAGTATTTAAAGCACGACACAATTAAGTGCCGAAGACATGCAAATGTGCCGAAGGCACGCAATTATCCCGAAAATGTTCATCACCCGACACAATTGTTCCGAAGATGTTCATCGCCCCGTACCATCGACACGGGCTATGTACTAGTTACTTTATATCTAGTAAAAAATATGCAACAATGAAATTATAATATTTGAGACAAAACTTTCTTGTATTGTTATATAAATATTCACTTCACCATCAAAATATTACTCTAAAATGGTAGCGTAATTTTCTAGAAATAGGTGGGTCTCGGAGAGAGAGAGAGATGACTGAGATCTCAAGAAGGAGGTCGTTCCGTTTCCTTTTATCGTTCTTGTCAATTTCTCTGCAATTCATTGCCGGTTCGTCTCTCAGATCCCTACGCATTGTTTGCTCGCACAAATATATTTACGCATTCATAGATCATATACATAATGTTTTTCGATTAATGATGTTCGAAAACGAATTAATGTTGTTACTTTAACCTTAGTTATCTCTTTCAGATGACGTAGATCTTGTTCCAGAATATCAATTTGTTGGAGAGTTTTTTGAGTTTGTTCATTTGTTATTTCTTTTCATGGGAAAAAAAATGATTTCGGGAAATCTATGATTTGCTCTAACAGGTTCTAGGTTAGAATTGCGTGGAAGCTCTGTTTGTTTGCTGATAAATTTGAAGGAAATAGAGTGAGAGTTCAAACTTAACTTGATTAAGCCTTAACCCGAATTACGTGAAGCCATTAATGGGTCTGTTTTCTTGCGTTCGCTTTATCTAAAGACTTTTTCTTGGTCGAATCGCGATCTTGTGTTTTTTTTGTGCATCTTTATTGATGTCCTCTGATTATTACCAGTTGTACTTAACGTTTGGGTACTGTCGATGGTGAAAACTTTCACTGTCGTTGAGTGCTTCTGCTGGACTGAACTTAAGATCCTTTCCTTGCCAAATTCCTTGCTATTATCCAATCTTACATGAACTCTCTGCAGACAAAGAAAACAATTAGAAGACCCCCCGCCACTGTGGCTTGGAAGGCACTCCGATGATTAAGTTAGTCCCAAATGGAGTAATAAAATTTTTATCGAAAAAGAGAAAACAGAGAGAATATCAGAATACCAGAGAATGTGTGAGACCGTACCTTCCACAGGTGAAGAAAATTGCCTTTTGTATCTCTGCTCTCTTCATTAATGGTGATCTTCCAACTCCTTGATTTCTCATCAAAGAGGGGGAATGAATATGGACAGAAGACTCATCGTCTTCTTCTCCGTTACATCCTTACAGAAGACTCATCGTCTTCTGATGATATGAACATCATACGTGCATTTATGGTCACTGACTGACCAATTAATGCCTAGATGTATTTCTGCCGCACAGCCAAGACCCCGCGCTGAAGATGCTTGCCGCACTAACAAGCCTTATCCTTAGACGACGTCCCTGATCAACATAAGGCTTACCTCATCCGTGTGATCCACCCCGCGCACCCTCACAACCGCACTGCCAGGATATTCTTCTAGGCCTAATCCTGACCGCGCTGCAGGCAATGACGTGTACGAACTGGCTATATCACTTTGGTTAAGGTCCCAACATTAATCCTTTCACCACTATCCCAACTAGATCATCAATAATCTGATAAGAATGTCCCTGAACAAGTTCTTCTTACCCTGTTGGACATGTTATCAGCTTATTACAAATAATCCAATCAGCAATGTCAATACTCCTAAGAGACACCCCGCGCAGATGTCCTAATCTCGTAGAGATGACCTTATTTGCAGTGTCAATCAAGGAAATATGACCTTTACATCAAACTTGGCACTGTTAACACCCTGGCCGTACTAAATAACATCTTCAACTGATGATTCTGTACTGCCACGTGTCATCTATACTTTACCCCTCCACAATTGCCCCCTAGCTTCTCCTGCTCCAGCCGCACTACAGGAGTAGGTGAAGATATCCGGACAATAAACAAAACGACGACGTTCCAACCTCTGTGGTGAACGTGTAACCGCCATACCTTTAAACCGTCATTAATCATTACATTCAATAAATATGGCGGGACCTAAACACATTTTTCCATACTGAATAGGTTCGCTCCCCCACGTTGACAGCGACCCGTTGCAAATTCAAAATTCCCCAAAACACGTGTCTCAATCATCTCCCCCCCCATTCTTCAAGATATAAACCGCCTCAAATTCTTTTGTCTTTTCTCTTCCCCACTCAGCTTCTCTGAGAACCGAATTGTTTATCGTTCTTCCAAATCTTTCTGCCACTCTCAGAACTCTGTAAGTCTTCTAACTTTCTCTTCTCTTATTTTCTTTCGTACTGTCTCTTTCTTTGCCCCCAAACTCCACAAATATTCGAACAACCATGGGCATATTCCGTGCTCGAATTGGTACCCCTACCAAACTTCTGGCCTTCAGAGTACTCTACGACGTATCCGAAGACGTAGTTGTGGAGCCTGTACCTTCGAACTTCGACTTCAACACCATTGACGATAACACCCTAATCATCCCTATGATCCAAGTTTTTGAGAGTGGAATCAGATTCCCCCTACATCCATTCTTCCACCGTTTCTGCCATTACATGGGACTTCACCCCTGACAAATGTCAACCAATATGGTTCGCATTATGATGGGAGCGAATGCCCTCAACGAGATTACAGGGTCTCGAATGACCCTTCATGAAATCCTGTACCATTACACAATAAACCGTACCAGCGAAGGAGTCTGGTATTTCAAAAATAGGCAGACCAGGGGGAGACTCGTTGAAGCCATCCCCGACTCTAAGAAGGGCGCCGAAGAAGATTTATTCATTGTTACGGGCAATTGAGAATTTTACAAAAGAGCCCCCTAGGATGATCCTATCCCCCGCAAATACGGCTATCCTTGTCAGTCTGACCGATTGTCTGTATATATTTTCCCTCCAGCTTCATTTCAATACATCCTATTTACTGACTAATTTCTATCTTTGCAGCTGCTCCCGCCATCAATCGAAGATCTTCCAAGAACAGAGGATACTTGGGAAATGAGGTAAACACACCCCTCTCCCACACGAACGAGCATGGCCAAACGCTTGATCGTGCCATCCACAACCTGCTTCAATACGTACCGCATTACCGTGGTTATCGCGGAGTGTACCAACCTCAGCTTGCCATACGCCAAGTATTCCCAGATCCTCCTTCCCCTCCAGCACAACCTCCTTCCCCTCCAGCACAAGTCGTAGGAACATTAGTCGCTGACACCTTTGCAAGCGAACGTGGTAAGTCAATCGTTGCTACAACCCCTTCTGCTGAAGTAGGCTCTTCTTCCCGAGCACGAGAACAAGCCTCATCCCCCCAACACACCATGTCTTCATTCGATTTCAATTCTATGACATCTGGCATGCTGCCCCTTCCGGCCCGCAGAGGCCGATGAATCATTATAGGGCGTACCCGCACTAATACGCGGACAACCCCTATTAGAAGAACAGTTGCCACTACAACCGCTGCTGCTACTGCAACCACTCAAATATCAACATCTACTACGTCTGCCGCACTTCCCTCCGGACCTCCAGCGAGAACAACAACCACCACACCCGCTCCCTTAACACGCCAACTCTCTACTTCTGCTGTCCTGACTTCAAGCACCATTGTCACAGATCTTCCTCTGACAACCATTCCACTCTCAACAACGCAAGTTGGTGTCCTCCCCCCATCCCCCAAAAGGCGTCGCACAGACGACTCCATCCCTGAATTTGAAAATGAGAGCCTCTTCGCTAACGACCCCTTTGAGCCTCACATATGGAAGCCTCTGCTTTCCAAGGAGGGAAGCACACAGAGAGTGCTTACTGGAGATTCGGTTGCTGATCCTGCCACCGCTGTTGGCCTGGCTGAAGCACTGCTGCTTCCAACGGACATGATCCTGGAGCAGAATTTTGAGGGCGTGACCCTTTATGAAAAGATTCTCTTCGATTCAATCAATGTACATTATCCAATCTTTTCCTTCTTCTCTGGCTAATTGGAACTTAACTTAAAACTTCAACTTCCCTTCATTTCAGACCGTTCAATGTGCCACCCTGTTAAAGCGGAAGTTGGATGAAATGTCCGAGGTTGCCCACCGCGAATCTTCCATGGTGGTCAAGCTCATGGCAAGGGTCTCTGAGGCTCAAAAGAAGGCTGAATTCTTGAAGAACCAAACTGCCGAGCTGGGCGGGGAGCTGGTTGCCGAGAAGGGCAAAGTCCTGACCCTAGAGATGGAAAAGACGGACATGGCCAATTCTGCCAAAACCAAGCTCGAGCTGGCACATGCCGAGTATAATCGAGAGATGAAGAAAAAAGAAGATCTCCACAAAGTTGCTATCAAAAAGCTAGAGGATAGGGTCCAGCATCGGGACAATTCACTGAAAGCAGCGCAGACCGAGAACTCAAAGTTAAAGGAAGAGATGCAGACTGCTAAGGAGAAAGAGCACGCTAGAGGATGTGCAGAGACAATGGCTAACTACACCAAACAGTTTCAGGAGTAGCTTCCCGCGCTCGTTGATACCTTCTTTACCTAGTATTGGGACTCTGCTCTTAACTTCTACGGAGTTGCTTGGGATTCTCCTCTAAGGGCTGCAGCCCCAGTTCCAAGCCAACTATCCCAAGCAGATCCATCCACACCAGCAGAAGATTCACTGGAAACGGAACTGCCCGTGCTGCCAGTTGGAGTTGAAGTTGCCAGAGTACCCCAGACTGGTGGTGGTCAGGCAAAAAATATCCCCGCGCAACCAAGCGAGCACATCTCAAGCAGTGACCCATCCACAAATATTGTGGGACCCCTGACTGATCTGACAGTAGAGACCACGGGGATTGTTGATCTTCTTCCAAACGTTTAGAACTCTCTTCCTTCTTAGCGCTTGAACTTTTAAATGGTCTAATAATTCTGACTTCGGTGTTGGCCATATGCTAGCACCAGTACTTTGCTTATTCTGGTTGTTTGTTGGATGATACTAGTTTATGCAACTGCTTTGTTTTCTTTTACACGTACTTGGCTTCTGCACACTCTACATATTTTGCCGCGCTGTAACATAGCCGTAGTGACCAACAAATGGTCTCTTCCGTAGGTTACTCTATACGCGGGCTTTTCGGGTTTCTCACCCTTTTTAGGCCTTAGGCAACTTAATTTGCTTCCTTGGCCAGGGACTGTTAATGCCCTTAGAGTTTCTCACTCATTCGAATCTGGGCTGCCTTGGGATCTCTCATCCCCTAAAGACAATGTGGATTCAGGATCACTTTAGACTCTTGTGGGTTTCCCCCCGTTCAAATCAGGGCTACCTTGGGATTTCTCATCCCCTAAAGGTAATGTATTTGATTTAGGATCACTTTAGACCCTTTGAGTTTTCCCACCCATTTCAAACCGGGGCCTTCTCGAGAATTCTCATCCCCTAAAGATGGCTTTTGGTTCAGGAACCCATATAAGTATGGACCTTCTAGGCTTCTCGCCCAACTTCGAACTCAGCACCATGGGATTTTTGGTCCCCTAATGGTGGCATTCTCTGCCTAGCTGAGCTCAGGAACAATGAAACTAGGCCTTCTCAACCCATTCCGAGCATTCTCTGCTCGGGTCCATTGCCCCCCAATGAGTAAGTGAGTTTTTTCTCAAAATTTTCTCTTGCTCATTTAAAACTGCAATCCTGACTTCTTCAGATCACACGAACGTGTATAAGCAAAGATAGTAACAACAATATCATCTTCATTGAAATAAGGCACCAAACGACAAGTACATCAATAATAATACTTCTTTAGATTAGAGATGTTCCATGTGCGGTAAATGGGATTTCCTTCTAAATCGACTAGCTTGTAGGCTCCCTGGCCCGATCTGCCAACAACTTTGTAGGGACCTTCCCAGTTTGGCCCTAATTAGCCGTCTGCTGGGTTTTTTGTGGTTCCCAACACTTTCCTTAGCACAAGGTCACCGATGCCGAACTGCCGGAGATGAACCCTCTTGTTATAAAATTTGGCTAACTGGTTCTGGTATGCCACCAACTTGACCAGCGCATGCTCTCTTTTCTCATCCGCAAAGTCCAACTGAACTGATAACGCTTGGTCATTGCCCCCTGATCCACCAGTGCAGTGCGGATGGTGAGGATGCCAATCTCCAAAGGTATCACTGCTTCTGTCCCATAGGCTAGGGAATAAGGTGCCTCTCCGGTTGTGCGGCGTGGAGTTGTACGATAAGCCCAGAGTACAAGTGGCAACTCGTCAACCCACGCGCCCTTTGCCTTCTCCAATCTCTTCTTGATTCCATCTAATACACCCTTGTTGGAAGCTTCCGCTTGGCCGTTGCACTGTGGATAACTGACAGATGCATAATAGTTCTTGATTTTATAGGTAGAACAAAATTTCTTGAAGCGGTCTTAAAATTGCGTACCATTATCTGAAACTATAGCATAAGGAACTCCAAACCGTGTAATGATGTTCTTCCAAACAAACCTCTCTGTGTTATGCTCCGTGATCTTGGCCAGCGGCTCTGCTTCTATCCACTTGGTAAAATAATCCGTTCCTACCAGCAAATACTTCACAGCCCCCCGTGCAGTCGGCAGTAGACCCACAATATCCAGACCCCATTGGGCGAATGACCATGGACTTGTAAGTGGCGCCAGATCTGCTGAAGGTGTGTGAATGATGGGTGAAAACCTTTGATATTTTTCACACTGCTGAACATAGGCTTTAGCATCTTCTTGCATATAGGGCCACCAGTATCCTTAAGAAATAGCTCTGTGTGCTAATGACCGTCCTCCAGCATGGCTGCCGCACACCCCCTCATGGATTTCAAAGAGAAATTGTTGAACCATTGATGGGTGCACGCAGCGCAAATAGGGTCCGGTGAAAGATTTTCTGTACAAGTGTCCCTCTGGGGAGATCCAGAAACGAGATGACTTCACCTTGACCCTATGAGCTTCCTTCTTATCTTCGGGTAACGTGTCTTCATTCAGGTAGGTGAAAATGGGGTCTATCCAACTGAGACCCAATTCGATGTCATGAACCTCTTCTGTAGCTTCAATCTGAATGCTTGGCCTTGCGAGAGAGTTCACACTAACAGTACGGTGGAACTCTGCTGGAACTGATGAGGCAAGACATGCCAAAGCATCCGCGTGACTGTTCTGCTTGGAGGTGATCTGCACAACACGTACTGTTTTGAAATCCTGCATTTTTTGCTTCACTGCGGCAACATAGAGAGCCATTCTGTCGTCTTTTGTGGCATATTCCCCTGACAGTTGGTTCACCACCAACTGGCTATCACAATGAACCAAAACATGTTGGGCTTCACATTTTTGTACACCAGTGAGTCCTGCTAGCATGACTTCATATTCTGCTTCATTATTTGAGGCCCTGAATGCCAGCCGGATTGATTGTTCTAAAACAACGGACTCCGATGATATCATCACCACTCCGATACCTGCCCCCTTGTTGCAGTCTGATCCATCCACATAGATCTTCCATAACTCACCTATGGGTGGCTCATCAACTTGCAACTCAGGGTGTACAGGGTTCTCCTCTGCTGGGTTGTGCTGCGCTTCCGTCTGGGCTGGTACTGCGGAGAACTCCGCTACGAAATCAGCTAGTATCTGTTCCTTAAAGGCAGTGCGGGGCACAAACCTGATGTCATACTCACCAAGTTCCACCGACCATGCTGCGACCCTCCCGGACAGGTCTGCCTTCCTCAGGACAGTCCCGATCGGATGGACCATTGATACTTCAATTGGATGAGCTAGGAAGTAATGCTGTAGCTTGTGTGAAGCCATAACCAAGGCAAAGATCATTTTTTCTAGTGGTAAATACCTGGTTTCGGCGTCAAGCAAGGCTTTGCTTACATAATAGACTGACACTTGCTTTCCTTTTTCCTCCTTGATCAAGACTGCGCTGATTGCATGGTCTGAAACGGCTAAGTATGCTGTCAGCTTTTCCCCAGGAATTGGTGTGGAGATCAAAGGAGGTTCTGATAAATACTTTTTGAACTCCTGGAAAGCTTCTTCACAATCTGCTCCCCATGAGTAGGTCGCACTTTTCCTCAACAACTGAAAGAAAGGTCTGCATCTGTCGGAAGACCGGCTGATGAATCTATTTAGCGCGGCAACCATCCCGGTTAGACGTTGCACCTCCTTTGTCGTTCTCGGACTTTGGAGGTTCTGCAATGCAATAATCTGACTGGGATCTGCCTCAATCCCTCTTCTGGTGACGAGATGTCCTAGAAACTTGCCTGAACTGACCCCCAAAGCACACTTAGAGGCGTTGAGCTTCAAGCCGTACTGCCGCAGAATACAGAAGGTGCAATTCTTTGAACATAAGCGTGGCCAATCTCTGGTAGGTTGCACCTGCGTTCCTGAGTCCAAAAGGCATCACCCTGTAGCAATACAGACCCAGAGGAGTGATGAAGGCATTTTTCTCCTGGTCTGGTTCGTACATGGCGATCTGGTGATAACCTCTGAAAGCATCCAAAAAACTCATCCGCGCATACCCTGCTGTGGAGTTCACTAGTTGGTCAATCTTGGGTATGGGAAAGCTGTCTTTTGGACATGCCTTGTTGAGGCTAGTGAAATCTACACAAACCCTCCATGCTCCATTCTTCTTCTTTACTACGACGGTGTTAGACAGCCATTCGGGGTAATACAATTCTCTGATAGCCTTGGCTTCCAACAAACGGCCAACTTCCTCCATCACTGCTTCTGCATGGTGCGCGACTGAGCGCCTCCTTCTTTGCATTACCAATTTGTGGCAAGGATCCACGTTTAGGTGATGACATATTATGCTTGGACTGACCCTAGGCATCTCTGCTGGAGTCCAAGCGAATACATCAAGATTTTCTTTAAGCACCCTTTCAAACTCAAGGGCCTCCTTCCCCGAGAGCTCATCCCCGAGGAGGAAATACCTATCAGTGTCTGATTCATGGGCAAGAACATTACTCAAGCTCTCGACCACATGGGCACTGGGATCCACACCCACATCTTCTAAAACGGGCTGGTCGGGTACTTCAATGGACTTAACCTGCTCGCATTTGGGACCTGCCTTGATAGAAGCGAGAAAGCATTTTTGGGATGATTTCTGATTCCCTCGAATGCTCTCTACCCCCTTAGGGCCTGGGAACTTGATCAACTGATGATAAGTGAACGGGATAGCACCCATCTTGTGCATCCTTGTCCTTCCCATAATTGCGTTGTAAGCTGACGGTACATCGGTGACCAAAAATTCCACGTCCTTGAGGACATGCCCTGCCTGCCACACTATGGAACCAAGGGGCCACACGGATTCTGCACTAAAACCAATCAAGGGGATCCGCACTTCCCTTAGATCCTCCTGAGAAAGACTCATCTTCAAAAATACTTGCAAATACAAGATGTTTGTAGAACTGCCCTGGTCTATCAGTATCCTCTCGGTGTCAAATCTGTTGATGTTTAAGGTAACGACCAAGGCATCGTTGTGTGGCACAGCGACTCCCTCCAAATCTTCATCCGAGAAGGCTATTTGTGCTGTATATCCATCGTTCTCCCTCTGCCTCTTCTGACCGAGCTGTAGCACATGGCGCTAGGGGTGAAAGCAAAACCGAAAAAATCGAACCGACCGAAAAAATCGACCGTTCGGTTCGGTTTTCGGTCGGTCCTGAATGTGTTCGGTTCGATTTCGGTTTGTAGTTCATTTTTTTTTGTTTTCGGTTCGGTGTCGGTTTTGAAAAAAAATATAGTGACCGAA
>NMUG010013518.1:0-10085 GCA_002855965.1 Monotropa hypopitys
TTGCAAAAAAAAATTTTAAAGAAAGGATGAACCTAGGTTTCCGCCTTCGATTTATCAATCGGGCCTTATTCACAAAATTATTCAAATTGATTTACTTCAATTAAGTATCAATCTCCCTTTTCAGAGAAGCATACGTGTTCGAGAATATATTTACTTATTTGATAAAGATTGCAGATAGTAGAAATATTTCTCATACAAAAAAAAGAGTACAATGACATTGCATAACTGAAAAAGAAATATAGAATGCAAATATGCTGATCATCGCAGGTCTTCCCGTGAGAACGCATCCAGCAAGCCCAGCAAAGCCTGACACATCTCTCTGTATCGGGTGGTCAATGTGGTACCAGTCACAGCGCCCGATCTATCAACCTCTAGCAAACAGCAGAGCATCCGTATCAATGTGTGCAGCTGAGCCATATCTGGATAACCGCCCAGGGACAGATAATCTACAGAGGCAAAACTAGACCGTAAGCCCTCTACATCATATAAGTGAAATCCCCTCTCTCTAGCCAAGCACCGACGAGCCGCGCGCAATCTGAGGTGCGACCTCCGGATCTCAACAAGTGATCTATGATATGATCTAGTCAGGGTGTCAAAATCCTCCTACAGGCGATCCCTATCATCGTCAAGATCACCAATGCAATCATAAGACTCATCAACTAACTGGTCAAGGTCTGTCACCTCGCGTAAGAGTCTGCCGATCTCCTCTAGCTGAGCCTCATGCCGCCGAGCCGCATGCTGCAATGAATCCTCCAAACCGGCTACTGTGCTGGTAGAACTAGCCGAAGCTCTGGCATCAGCAAGGTCTCGCTGCAAACTGCCTGTAGCAACTTCCATGCTAGATAACTGTAGGGATAAGTGATCGACATCTCGCTGTAGAGAATCTCGCTCCCTGGTAACAGAACGGGTCTGCCGGACAGCCGTATCTCTCTCACTTGTCATCTGTGCATGCCGAGAGTGTGACTGTATCATCTCTAAAGTGTAGCTCGAAGTCTGCATCGCTAGATATGATGACCACTGCTGTAACAGAAAGGTGTCCAAGTAAACTGGGAAAGTGGCTACAATGCCAGCCTGACGGTCAATCTCCTCAGAAAGCCAATATAGATAGGACTCCGAAATATCGGGACTGTCGCTGGTCTGAGAAGACGAAATCAAAATCCATTGAGCCCACAGAGCAGAAGCGTCTCCAATCAGCGGATGTGCCATGTCATTGGCAAAATCAAAGTGATATCTGCTACTGTCAAACAGTGAAGTAGAAGCCGGAACATCCTGGTAAAACCCGAACTGTCTAAGGACGCGGCATCCATGATACGGTACCACGCCATGTAATCCAACCAAGGGCAGAAAGGACAAACCTAGCCCATGCACAGTCACAGCATGCGTCATAGCACTGAAAATGCCGATGTCCCATACAATGGTGTCCGGTGTAATGCTATCCAATGCCATCCAAGCGTCCAACTGCTGAGGGATGCATGGTATATCAGCGATATGCTCAACCAAAAACCGCAAGGGTACGTCAGAAAACCATTTAGGATGGGATGAATGACTCTTGAATATATGGGCGACAAGCCATACATACAGCAACTCAACACCGCTGCAGACGCGGGAATCATGAGATAGCAGATACAGAGTCAGTCCTTTGTATGTCTCCGCCAAAATCGCTGGAATGATGGTCTGTCCCTCAATCACAGCATCAACCCAGAACACCACCCGCAGATCCAACTGCCCATCATACCTCGGGAAGAATAACCCCGCCAATAATACAAATGTGAAGGCACAGATGCGTCTACGGGAACCCACACCACTGTCAGGAAGTCTGGCAAAATCGCCCCCCCGTGGATCATAGTAAGCCTCATCGCCAAATAAAATCCACAGAAAGTCGGGTCGCACAGTCGGAATCCCATCAATATCATCACAGACCAGCGAGGTCTTCTTCAGACCAATCAAAACACAGAAAGCAGTCCGGGCATTTCTGATAGGGAATATGCGTGCCATGGTCTCCAGAGACGGCTGCATCCTCAGAACAAACTGATACTCCTCCAACGTAGGAGTCATCTCATGATAGCCAAAGCGGAACAGACTCAGAGTCGGTATCCAATATCTCACAACAGCCAGCAGAAAGTCAGGGGCGACGTAAACGGTCAAAAGATTGGCCAACTCGCCAAACAACTGCTCGAACATAAGCCGCTCAGCTGGGGTAAAAGACACCCACCAAGCAACTAAGAGTGCAACAAACGCAGGTGTAAACGACATTTCCCTGCAAAGGAGAAACAGGTATTAGTATCTTTTTTCTACATCTATGCTGTGCAGTACAATAGATTCAGAAAAGGAAGAACAAGTACAACAGATAGAGATGAAATAAAATTAAATACATTGCATGCAGAATGTTACACAAAGAAAAAGAAAGAACAAAAAGGGGCTAACTAACACAAAGCGCCCTGCTATAAGAGAGAAAGAACAAAAAGGGCTAACTAACACAGGGTGTTCTGCTACAAAAAGAAGAACGAAAATGGCTAACTATACATAGTGTCCTGCTGAAAAAAAAAAACAAATGATATGCTATCAAACTGCGAAAAAAATATATATCTGTGCTGCAGGTATATCAGATATCCCTGCTTCTATCATCGCCTCGCCGTCCTCGGTGTTTGGGTCTCCTGCCTACTGAACCTCTCGGGGGATCTGGGAGAGCCTGAAACAGCAAAATAAATCCATCAGAAAAAAAACAGAAAAGACAGTAAAGCAGATCTACATAGATCTATCAACTGAAAAGACAGAAAGTAAACTACTGTGTTTACGCACCTCAGCTGGGGGAAACTGCGGGCCTGGTGCTGCTGCTCTCTACTGCTCCTGCCATCGCTAGAAATCCTGGAACAATCTCCAATTCTCCTCCTCTGAGATTGGCTGGGAAGTCTAGGCTCTGCGATCAGCACCCCTCATCATCTGAAAGAACCGATCCTGCTCGGCGCCAATCGAACGTCCTCCTCGCACCTAGGTCGTAGTGGTGAAGCGGCCAATGGATACACCCCGGAACCAGGCAGTGTAATCCCCCGTCCTCATGAACCCAACTACATCATAATCTCCCACAGTCGGAGACCAGTCCTGTCCAAAGCAGTACGCAGGCATCTGGGGATCTGTACCTCTCCCGTCGTCTGGCGCCAACAGTGTTCGCCTATGTACAGCTCCCAGGAGGAATAAGAAAAGAAGGTGTATCGCCGAGACGACAGATATACCTCGACTGTGTAGTCCTCCCACTCTGCCATGAAATGAAATGGCTGCCAAGTGATGTCATCTGACGTAACAAGCTCTAACTGAGAGCAGAGTGTCACGAAATCCAACAAATCTACAGAACGCATAGACGGATGCGGCCACATCTGAGCCCTCGGAATGAAATACTCCAGGCTAGTGGAACGGGGGCACCCTATGCTCATATGCTCAAACGACCACCACAGAAGAAAGGGCCAAAACCCTAGCTGTGTCGGCGCCGGGAAACTGACTCTCCTCCGCATCGCCTGGAGGAATGAAGCAAAAGTAAAAGACCCCCAATCATAGTGGGCACCGTTTGGGAAGTCTACAATCCCGACGTAAGCAATCGAGAATAAGGTGCCGTTGTTGTATAGAAAGCACGACACCAGCAGATACAAGAGTAAACGATGCTGCCGCTAGAACAACTCCAAGTCGTCATACTCTATAGAGTAGAAGAAATCACCACCTCTCAGCACAGAACCAGGGATCTGTCTCCCGTTCAACTCACGAGGACGAATGCCCAGCACCCTCTCTGCATCCATAGCGGTCCCCTCCGTCCTCTGGACAGGGATCCCTCTAAATCTGAGACCTGTGATAACTGCCCACTCAAAGGGGGTAACACCTAACTCACAGTCTCTTAAATGCAACGTGTTGGTCTCGCTGAACCAACGCTTGGCCAGGGCCCGAATTAGTGTATGCTTGGTGCGAAATGGGGGGATGATCAGAAAATCGCCAAATCCCTGCTCGGCCAGAAAATTCCTATATACGGGGTGTGCATTATTGCACACCTCAACTGCCTAGTACCATGCTCCGCGGAATGTCCTCTCAGGTGGAACAGTCCATGCGCGTAAATATATCGAAGGATGCGATCGAAGATACGTCAGAATCGGTGTATCACGAACACTCAAGCTGGCCTCTCAGAGCTCCTCGGGAACCATCATCCCTCTCAACTGACACCCCACACCATCTGGGGAAAAAGACTCATAATATCCAAACCTGGTTGCCGCCGCTGGGCCAACATCCATCACGAAATTAAAATCATCTATGTCGATGGGAAGCTCCTCCCCCTCCTCCTCCTCTGCCGGAACGGAAGGCCCAGCCTCGTCTGCGGGTCTGGAAGGTCCAGCCTCATCTGCAGGCTCCTTCCCCGATCGATGTCGAGAAGTCATCCTGCAAAGCAAAGGAGCAAATTATTAAAATCCTGTTAGTCAAGGGACTTAAGTTCAGGTAACAAATATTTGCAAAGCCTACAGGTACAATCGTCCGGTAATTTCTTCCTATGATTATCGACGTGATTAAATTTTTCGAACCTACAGTAGTATCCGCCTAGGACTACAGGTTTGCATTTTCAGGGAATCTCAGTAGTATCAGCTTACGACTACGGATTTATATTTCCGAACCTACAGTAATACCTTCTTAGGATTACGGGTTCACATTTTCCAAACCTAGAGTAATACCTACTTGGGATTACGGGTTTGCATTTCAAAAAAACCTATAGTAGCATCCACCTAGGACTACAGGTTTATATTTCAAGACTTATGCCGGCAACTACCTAGGGCCACATACTTATGCATTCAAATACCCAGCTAGCATCTTTCTAAGGCTACGAGTTTTGTAGTATCAAACAATCCAGTGTTATCTTTTTACGATCACTGGGGCAAATTTTGAATTTGCCAGCAGTAGCAAACTTCCTAAGGCTATTACTCAGGTAAATCACAGTTAAATTTTTACATCCGGTATTATCTTTTTACGATCACTGGGGCAAATTTTGAATTTGCCAGTAGTAGCAAACTTCCTAAGGCTATTACTCAAGTAAATCACTGTTAAATTTTTACAATCCCAGTGTTATCTTTTTACGATCACTGGGGCAAATTTTAAATTTGCCAGTAGTAGCAAACTTCCTAAGGCTATTACTTAGGTAAAATAGTTAAATTTTTACGTTCCAGTGTTATCTTTTTACGATCACTGGGGCAAATTTTAAATTTGCCAGTAGTAGTAAACCTCTTAAGGCTATTACTCAGGTAACTCAGTTAAATTTTTACGTTCTAGTGTTATCTTTTTACGACCACTGGGGCAAATTTTAAATTTTCTAGTAGTAGCAAACTTCCTAAGGCTATTACTCAAGTAACATAGTTAAATTTTTACGTTCCAGTGTTATCTTATTACGATCACTGGGGCAAATTTTAAATTTGCCAGTAGTAGCAAACTTCCTAAGGCTATTACTCAGGTAAAACAGTTAAATTTTTACGTTCCAGTATTATCTTTTTACGATCACTGGGGCAAATTTTAAATTTGCTAGTAGTAGCAAACTTTCTAAGGCTATTCCTCAGGTAACTCAGTTAAATTTTTACGTTCCAGTGTTATCTTTTTACGATCACTGGGGCAAATTTTAAATTTGCCAGTAGTAGCAAATTTCCTAAGGCTATTACTCAGGTAAAACAGTTAAATTTTTACGTCCCAGTGTTATCTTTTCACGATCACTGGGGCAAATTTTAAATTTGCCAATAATAGCATCTTCCTACGGCTATTACTCAGGAAAATCAGATTAAATTTTTACGACCCAGTGTTATCTTTTTACGATCACGGGGCAAATTTAAAATTTGCCAATAATAGTATCTTTCTACGGCTGTTACTCAGGAAAAATCTTCAAGTCTCAGTAGTAACTCCCTACGACTACTGAGACAAAATTTAAATTCGCCAGTAATAGTACCTCCCTACGGCTATTACTCAGGTAAAATTTCCAAATCCCGATAACATCTTTCTACAGTTATTGGAGCATAGTTTTATAACTTGCCAGTATTAGCACCTTCCTACGGCTATTACTCGGGTAAGATTTGAAAAATCACATCATTATCTTTCTACGATTGCTGGTTTTCAGAATTCAGAAATCTAAGCAATGGGCATCTTCCTACTGCCTTCTGCTCTGATTTAAGTTTTCAAAATATTGATAACATCTTTCTATAGTTATTAATCGAATTTCTAAATTTCCGCTTGTAGTAACACCTCTCTACGGTTACTGTTCAAGGTTAAAATTTCTAGTATTAGTAACACCTTTCTACGGTTACTAAGTAAATTCTAAAATTTTTCACTTACGGTGATATATTTCTACGATCATCGTTCAAGTGCTGAAGTTTGAAATTTAGTGACATCTTTCTACGGTTACTAAACAGTGCTCATATCGCCGTCTAGGGCCTTTATGTTTAAATTCAAAATTTTCTTGGTGACAACTTTCTATCGGTCACCCGTTAAAATATTTTCAGAATATATCCCTTTTCGCGACCACGATCGCTCACTTACGATGACTTCGGTAGTAATTTCTTACAACTAACCGTTAAGTCCCAAAGTTTTTCCGACGATATCTCCCTACGGTTGTCTCTAAATTTTTTTGAAACATATGTCTTCACGATCCTAATCGTTGATTTTACGAAAACTTCGGTAGTAATTTCCTACAGTCACCGCCAAGTACCCGAAAATTTTCAAATAAATAACTTTCTAACATCAAAGAAAAAAAAAATTCGCGATCGTAATCGCCAACTTATAAAAACCTCGATACTATTTTACTGAAAATATCGTCGAGTCCAAGAATTTTTTTTTATAATGACATCTTTCTACGGTCATTTTTCAGAAAGTTTTAACAAGCCTTTTTTCTAGCGGCGTAATCTCACTAACGATCGCCCTAGCCAAATTTAAAGTAACGTTTTCCAAATCGTATCGTCAACTTAAGTGCAAAAATTTTCTAAACGGACAACGTGACTGTTACAATACAGACGTTTCATGTTCAAACAGAAATCAACTAAAAAAATGTTTTGACTAACTTGCGTATTTCCTAGCACAGGTATTGCGAATATACTGAATAAAGGAAAGAAAAGAGGTCAGAGATTTACTTGTATTGTCAGAACAGGGTCCGCCAGGAGTGAACTGATCGAGGGATTGAGCGCCGGGACGACGTCTGAGTAATCCAAGTAGAAGCAGAAATCTTCCAGAGCTTTGAGAAGTGCTACAAGCTTTCAGAATGCAGTGAAGCTAGCAGCCTCCGCTTCCCCTCAAATCAGCCTAATGTCGCAACTATAGTTACGACATTGATCAAAATGAATAAATGCAATCAGTCTCGAGCCACGCACCCAACTGGCGCCCCAAGGGGCTGGTTTTGGCACTTTCTGCAGTGGATCAGAACAGCCTCCAGCGTGATCAGATCGGTCCGAATCGCTACTTCGACGAGCCCAATCCGTGTCATCGACAACTCAGAAAATTTTTCCGATTCAATCAGCAGACGCCAAATTCCTCAGAGGAGCCAGAAAAAATCAGAAACAAAAGCCGTGACTCAAAATTTCATGCATCAATTTCTTTGTCTACCATTGCTGCACAAAGTACACAAAGAGGGGCAACTCTTGATACCCAAATTTTGACTCAGCCTCCGACTTATTCTGAAATCAGCAAAAATATATTTTCAGGGATTAATGTTCATATCCGGGATGTTCGGACTCTTCGCGAACAACACCGACGGTATCTGAAAAATTTCAGCAACAGTGAACGAGCAGCGATAAAGTGTTGAAGAACATTTACCTGTCTCAGAATTTAAAGCCGACGCACCGGTCAAGAAAATTTCTGACGGCCGGCACTGAAACCGCATCCGAAAAAGGCAGAATATCTGGGAACGAGCAAAATCCCGCATGCACAGTCAGAATTCTGTTGTCAGACGGAATATTGACAGTAAATCAGTTATCGAGAAGCAGGTACAAAAATTAAATCCGCCCGATCCAGATCCAGGATTTAATTACGGATGAGCGTCAATCCATTCGGTTTTCCCCGCAGCTGACCAACAGTCTCGGAAATCAGTGAACGAATTTTGCACAGACCTTATCTTCAAAGTCTGGCATTCCCAGTGGAGCAGATTTTCCGGAACCTGAGCAGTGTAGAAGGTGCACCTACCGCTTCTCACTTTATTCACGACATCGGCCTCCGATTGTCAAGAATTCTCGAGAACGAGCAGAATTCCCCACAAGCATCCGAATTTCTATTTCTGAATGGAAAGTCGAAGACGTTCTTATTACAGAGAGGACAGTGTAAAAATTGAATCCGTCCGATCCAGATTCGGGATTCAGTTGAGGGTAAACGATAATCCGTTCGGTTCTCCGTGCAGCTGACCAACAGTCTCGGAAATCGGTGAACGAATTTTCCACGGATCTTATCTTCCAAATTTGGCATTCCTAGTGGAGCAGATTTTTTAGAAGCTGAGCAGTCCAGAAGGTGCAACCCACGCTTCTCTCTTTGTTTTAAGCAATAGAGCCGAATTTTAGGGATTTCCCGGGAAATGTCCGGTTCAAGCCCGGGTCATTTGCTATATTCCTGATCCAACTCTACGATTATGAATATCAAATTTAAATTGTCAAAGTCCAAGTTCGTCAAGGGGCTGGCCAAGTGCTAACAGAAGCTTCGGACCAAGATTCAGAACTCCGGGATACTTTTTCAATTTTAGATATTTTATTTTCATTTTTAATTTAATTTTCCAAAAAAGATAATGTCAAACCCGACCCAGGAAGCTTCCAAAAGATCTCAGCCATCTCATGGGCCACGTGGCTGCCCATTGGGCTGATGACCCGTAATGTCGCAACTATAGTTGCGACATCTTTTGATTATAAATAGGGGCGAGCCCTCAACAATCCAAAGATCCCACAAGTTACTTATACACTTGAAACCTCCAAATACTCCCAAAAATCCGACAACCCACAAACCAAAAACCTTCGGGTCCTTACCCTAATTCGTTTTTCAATCGAATCTTTGCGAAATATCCGAACCCATGTATATTTTACATGGTAAATACCGTTTTGATTCTATTATTCTTCGGAGACTCTTGGTAGCCTTATAATCTATAGTTCGGCATTAGTCGATCAGCCGCGTCCGACACTATACCTTACTATATTTTAAAGAAGTTATCTTAAGAAGTTGTCTCCCGGAATTGTACAGATATAGCAATACAATTTGCTTTTATTTGTTAAATACTTGTCTTACTGCTTTCAAACCCATATCTGTTAAAGAATTCGTTATTTTATGTCTTTCTCCTCGTTAGAATTCGACACATGCCGGCTCCGCTGTCGCAAACGAGAAGAACATAAAGACGTTTTCGCCTGAAAATACTTGCCGTCTAGCTCGGAATATATCCAGCTCGGTTTATATATACGATATCTTAACTGTTATATACTAGCGTATTGCCCGTGCCGATGACACTCAACAATTCGAAAGCGCAACACAATATATAAGGGTACGATGAAACTTCAGACATTAGTAGTGTCTTCGTCACTAATTCATTTCTTCGGTACACTGGAGTGACTTTGGCACTCATTATAAGTGACGGGCACTCGATCCGAATTTTTATGAACACAAAAGTGATTGGCTGATGGCAATCGACCATTATAAGTGACGGGCACTCGACTCGTGCCAATGGCACTCAACAATCCGAAAATACAACACAATATATAAGTGTACGATGAAACTTCGGGCATTAGTCATGCCTTCAGCATATTAGAGTGCCTTCGACACTGATTATGAGTGACAGACACCCAATCTAAGTTTTTGATATCCCCCGTGTAATTGGCACAAGGCGACACTCATTACATCGTAATTCTGTTCTTGATTATAAGGGGACATTTGGTGATGTCTTTAGTCATTTTTTGCCGGTCATCAAATAGTGTTGGGCTATTCAAGTTAGCGCCTTCTTATAGCCTATGGAGTAAATAACTTCAAAATGTTAATAGATAGTAATATGCCAAACAATCTTGGGTCCTAGTTTTGATAACATCATTTGGACATTAATTTTACTACAAAAAATGGATGAAAAGCAACTA